>LR577224.1:0-126879 GCA_900536345.3 Caenorhabditis sp. 39 LS-2015
TGGGGACAGAGAAAACTGGCAAAATACATCTGGAGTGATGAAAACAAGTTCAATCTATCTGGAAATCATGGTTTCAAATGTATTCATCGTCCTATCGGAGCCAGGTACTCTCCAAAGTACAAAAGTCCCACCGAGAAAAATGGGGTTGGATCGTGTAAGGTCTAGGGACGTTTTTCTGACTCTTCTGTGGATCTTCTAAAGTGTGATTCTGATTGATACAAGTGCAAATTGTTTTTCTGGATGCAGAAGATTCATGGGAAGGCTCCACAACCCTCTGGACATCCGTCGCTGTGCTTCTAGGTTCCTTTCTAGACGCTCTGTAGGTAATGCGATCCAAGATTCCGGTAGTTTTTTGAAGTTTTTGGAGGATATTTGTTGAAAACGTTTTTTCTATGGTTGAAAATAGTATTGAATATTCAGTAAAAGTCGTTTCCGACCTTTGTATCTGTTTGGAACCGAATTCAAATCATCGAAACTGCTGTGCCAGAATCCTGCTAGTCGAGCCATTTTGACGGCTTTTGCCGATGGTTTTCTGGATATCCAGTGGTCAAATATTTTTTCCAGAAGCTTTCCGTATGTCTGAGAACACATTCTGAGCATATACCCTACTTTAAACTACCTGGAAGTAAAATAAAACAAGAAAATCGAAAATAGTGAAAAAACGCAAAAATAGGAAAAAACGAAAAAATCAAATAAATTTTTTGAATTTCGAAAATTTAGCAGTTTGGCATTTTATTATAATGCACAATACTGCTCTGCATATACCCAAAAAATTTCAACTTGATCGAATTACTAGAAAAAAAGTTATCTTGAAAAAACCGCAAAATATTGCCCTGTAATATCTTTTTGGCCACCACTGTACATACCTATTTTATACGAATTAGAGCTTGAAACAAGAAAAAATCATTGCACATTGAGGTCTAGATAATATGTACCTCCCTTGTTTTCATTTTCACCACAAACCAATGAGTTCATAGATTATTGAAATGTCCCCAGTCACCATTCCATCTCCCCTATGTAAGAATGCTTTATGAACGTCTACACAGCGTCATCGAGTTTTCATTTCAATTTATCAAAAAAAAATTGATTCCACCGAGAGCTAACAGCTACCTACCTACAATTTCCAAAAAAATATATGCTCATGAATCACTCCGGTACATTTTTTCCTGTAATTTTTCATTTGCCTCGCAGAGCAAAGATTATGGGGTACATATTGAATTATTCGTTGCTTTTTTTTCGTTGTTCACCCACTCAGTGTGGTATGACAAGTTGCGTCTTGTTTGTTATACATAAAGGAAAGGGAAAAAGAAAACAATAAAATTAGAACTCCTTTTGGCTTGTTCAAGGCGAGATATCAGAAGGGCGGGGAATACTATCGTTGCATTTCTAAGGAGACCCAAAGATGCAGCAGACCGCCTACATATAAATTTGATGACGGGTTGATGCTGGGGAGGGGAATGTTAGGCAGTTTCAGTTCGGTGCCAAGTTTCATTGCATCAAGAAAAAGTCGAAGTGACGAGTCATCGATAAGTGGGCAAGTTTGGTGAAAAAGCGCAGGAAATGGGCGGGAAATTAAACCGAAAGACAAGACACATTCACATTTCGGTGTCTTCTAATGGCGTCAAAGGAAAGAGGCTCCAAACTTTCTTCGTGTCGCCTTCTCCTTTTTTCTTACTTATTCTCCCACTCCAAACAGGAAATGTTGCCTCTAAAACGACGAGGGGCAATTATGTTTTTTACTTCGTTTTCCTCGGGTTGTGGGTGGGTCAACCAATTCAAGACTTGATGCGTAGGTTGGTTCATTGGATAGGTCAGTCAAAGGGTATTACAGAAGTGCGGGGTTTTGGAAAAGTCAAAGTAACGAAAAGAAGACAGCTTTTCCTCAGGCGGCTCAGCTCAGGCTCTACTTTTCTCTTCTTTTCTTTTTCTACCGGATGAAATTAAACTTTAGACTTCAGTCTCACTTTCTACTTTCTTCTACTACTAATTCCTTCCTTGTGAGAAACGGAAAGATCCAAGAAAAGGAAAACCGCTTTCTTTTCCCCTACTTTCCCCGAAACCCATCGGACATTCACATTCACTATTGTTTCAAAATCCTTGAAGACAACGGACCACGAGATAAATTAGTTCAAATAATTGAATTAGAGTCAGTCAGAATCGGCCACAAATTCTGTGAATGTAACGAAAGTGAGGCGCGTGTCTGCTCCGACGCCTCCACAAACTGACACACAAAAAGAGCCCCCCAAACCGGGCGGGACCCCTTACAGACAATCCAAACTGGGAATCAGTTCTTGGGGGAGACGAAAGAATGACGTAGTTCTAGTTTCTTTTTGGCCTGAATGAGATTGAAAGGCTTCTTCGGCTCCCCCACCCCGTTAACCAATTGTTACTTTTTCTGATCTGTTGACAGGAGGAGCATGTCAAAAGTAGAGGAGACCAGCAAAAAAATGGGAAAATAATCTGAGAAATGACGAGAACATGAGATGAAGGAAAATTGTAGGTTGGTAAAGAGGAAACTGGAAAACGGATCGGGTAAAGGAGTAAGTGTAGAGTAAAGAGTACGTCGATACGGAAGGTAGAAGATATCTATCATTCGGGAGACAAATTATGAGCCATTCGGGGGAAATTTTCACTTTTTTCGCGGAGAGGGCAATTACTTCCTGCCTCCCGAAGACAAGAAAGCCGCCGATATTCAGGAGCAGAGTAGTCGCAGTCATAAAATAAATCAAACGCCATAAAAAGTAATGAAATTTGTTGTCGTAACGTCACTGCCACCAAAATCTTGGTAAAAAACGGCCGCCCCACCGTCCCCCTCGTCCGTCAGCTGAGAACTTCCAATTTCTGCAGCGGATTCCGTGGGATTTTGTCTAATACCCAGAACGAGATGAAACTGGAAGCAAGATGACAGGAGGAGGGGGGGAAGAGGAGCAGAAGAGAGATGGGGAAGAGTCATCTGTAAGGACGTCGGAAACGAGGTGAGGTGGCAGAGATCCAACACATTTCATTTCAAATGAAGAAGTTTTGATTAAAAGTTCAAAAAACAGCCAAAGAAAGTACTAGGATGACTCAATTTGTGCACATGGTCAATAATTCCATTTTTTCTTAAACAATTTTTTTAGATAACTTGGGAATCTGTATACTAATTAGGAATCCAAGTAACAGTAGCAATCCTTTATTTCTCTCAACTCCTTCAACCAATACACATCATTAAACATACACAAAGTACAACTTTTTTCTGAAACTCTGCAAGAAATATGCAGAGTGTTAGCTATGTTATGAAAAAGAAATTGAAAAGGAACTGGAGCAAAACACAAGAAAAGTTGGCATATTCATATTTCATTGGAGAAGAGGACATTTGTAGTTCTGGGAGGAATATCCAGAAACCAGAACAAACGCTCGTCTACAATTCTTATTGTCAATTTTAATTGGGTCCAGAAAAATAAAGGTTAAAAGAAACTGAGATCGGAACGTGACGGAAGTAATCGGAAGCAAACTTAAAATAGACAATTGAGTCAAGTCAGAACCAATTGAGATCATAATCATATCATGCTTAGTCGAAATCATGATGATTTGAAAAATAACTTACTCAAATACAATTTTCCGTCACTTTCTTTCAGAAATTTACGTCAGATAAATGAATTATTTGACAAAGTCAGAACTAAATAATTGAAACTGAAACAACAACAATTTGGAAGTTAAGTTACATAAAAGAAATGGGTGAGCGAGCACGAGAAGATGTGGTCGTACAAAAATTTCGTGTTCGGTTTTGTGCTTGTTCTCTCCTTTTCTCTTCACTTCACTTCTCTTCTCTTCTTCTCGTCTCACCAAAATACAAATTTTTCAGGATCAAGCAAAGCGCCGAATGGGCACACACACCTCAAAGCTACCTAAGCCGACAGAGAAGCGGGATCATCAGGGGAAAAGAAAATCTATTACAAAGAGAAAAAAGTTGGTTTAGGAAGGCAAGGGAAAGAAAAGCGACCATCTGAGAATGAGCTGCGGCAAAGAGCTTCCACGCAATAAAACTGGTCAAATGGGGTGGGAAAATGGGTTGAGAGGGCGGCAGAAGAACACTTTTCCACCAAATGAATGTTGTTTTGTTAACAGTCAGAGTCAGACGGCGGTCTCCTTCATGCCACGAATGGTCTCGAGGAACAGAACTTCGGTGTCCACTCGGTCATCGTCGGTTGGTGGATCAATTTGAATTATCACTGCTTGCCCCATTGCTCTTCCTGAACAATATCAAGTTCATAACGGACCTTGTATTCTTATTTTGGTTGGCTGAACCTACTTCTTCTGTCAATTGCCCGTTGTCTGTTCAACCTTCTATCAGCTTTCTCCTGTTTCAATTTCATTCTTTTTCTGTGAAACCTTTGTTTCCTAAACTCGTAGTATTCCTCATACAACCAAACAAACGGACGGGCTTTTAAATATCTAAAATTCCAGTTGTAGCTTCCTACTGCGTTGAAAAACTTACTCAATATAAAGCCGAGCTTGCCAGTGAAGGTTCTCCGACAGTGGCTTCCAGTCGATTTTCATACTGAAATTAAATAAAATTATTTATTTTTCTCAAAATAAAATGAGTTACTGAGTGTCTCCTCCTAGAGTCTTTTGGAAGTCAACATCAAATATCCTTGCTCCATCCAGGTATCGAATCATTGTGTTTTGGAAGTTTTCTTGAGTAGAAAACAAGGCGAGGAGTTGGAAAGGCATGATGATGAAGCAAACGGTTTTTCTATAATTTTCAAGTTTTCTTTTTTTTGGAAATAGAATTAGTTTACTTACATGAAAGTTTCCATTGTTCTGACAAAAGCGTCAAACTCACTGAATTCCGCATCAGGGGAAATATACTGATAGAGCGCGTAGATATCATTCATGAAGAACCACACCTAAAAAATTCTTCTTTTATAGATTTCAAATTTTCTTGTTCTCATTACCATCCTCATTGCAACGTGAACAATAGATAAAGCCAAAGAAATGATAATGCCACCAAATTGCTCTGGTTCACCTTTTTCACTGAAAATACTACCTTCAGAATGAAATACTCAAAAATTTCACTCACACAAGAAAACCCATGCTATGTTCATGATAGTGATATTTCTTAACTGTTGTTTTCAAAATTGTCCACAGATAGAGCTGGAAATTTGATTTTTATGGAAAATGTGAAAAACAATAAAAAATTTTGTGGTTACCAAGCTGTAATGATATGGAACTATATGAAGGACACATTGAACCAGCCAGATGAATGTCTTTATGTTGTCTGTTATGTTTAACTGTAATTTTTTGAAACTTAATAAAAAAAATGTTAATTTTCCTTGTTACCGTTTCAAAAATTGGATTCAAAAGTACGAAGCATTTTGATGGACGCTCATACTTAGCTATCAGAACAACTGTGACCCATGTCATTGAAAAAAGCGTCATTTTCTCAACTGTGACCAGCTGAACACCAGAATTTTGTCTAAAAGCGCTCAACTGAAGACCTACCGTAGTCATAGTGATACACATTGCTCTAACATTGTAATTAGAAAAGTTCCAACAACACATTCTGCTTTTCTTGTTCCTATCAAGCAGAAGGTACATGAAACACATTGACCAGTTGACCAAATTGAAAAATAGGTTGGGAGCGTGATTGAAGAAGTACAGGAAGAATATGCATGTGAATTCATTTGTTCCATGTTCTAAAACAGAAACTCAGCTATTGAATCCAACTCACAAGTACTGTTCTCTTCACCTGGTTCATCTTTGAAAGCACCCCATACCCAATAATAAATAGCAAAAATGGTCGCGGAGATGTACATCAAGCAGAGCTCTACATATGCATAGCAGAGGAAACTGATACGGAACTTCCAGACATGTTTGAACATTGCGACCCGAAGAGTTTTGTAAGTGACGTAGAGAGTGAAAATGGTCATGATTGGGAGGATGAGAGCGTAGCAGGCACGCGTCAGTTTCTGTGAGATTACAACTGGGAGGAACACTGGGAAGAGAGATACCTGTTCATGTTTGTTGACAATCACAACACCGTAGAGAAAGATTCGTTGGAGCTGAGAATAAAAAATATGAAATGAAATAAGTTGCGAAATGTCGTAGCACCGATTGCACAATGACTTACCAATTTCAAGTTCATCTCCATCTTGTACATTCCATACCAGATGGGGCGAGATGGAAATGGATAAAACATCCTTGAACCTTTCCTCGTTTTCGCCGCAGGTGGCTTTTCAAGGTTTTAATATCAACTTTTGAAATTAGACAGGACTCAGAATATTGAGACAATTCTCAAGTTGGGAGAATGTTGAGATACAGTTTCTACTAAGCATAGGCCACGCCCCCAAGACGGCGTTTTTGACGTGATGCTGACTCCGAGATGAAACGATGAAGCAGAAGAACGTTGAGCAGAAGACCAAGGATAGAAGAAAAGAAACGGAATCCAATTAAAATGGGTCGATTTCCTTTCTTACGGTTTCGAAAGCCCAACGTCTGAGAAGCGTCTGCAAACAAGATTTACAGCCAATGTGATGATGAAATGTAAATTAGAGGAAACCCAAAGAATTCAACAGAAATCTTGAGAAAAAAAACGTTTTAATTGGATTCCCATGCGGTTTTTCATTAGGTCGTATCATTTCGCCATCAAAAAAAGTTTCATTAACCTTAATTAAGAGGCCGCCGTACTTTATGACGGAATTTTTTTTTGGAAAGAAGGAAAATGAAAACATTACGGATTTAGGTGGAAAATATGAAACAGAAGAGGGACTATGTTCATGTCGTAATTCACCGCTTCTTAGCAACTATAAAATTTCCGTGGGGAATAGGAAAAATGCTGGTTGCTATGTTTGTTGGAAAAGTGGAAGTGTAAGAGAGAAGAGCACTTGAAAAACTTTAGTCTCAAACTCAAGAACTTCTAACTTCAGATGTCCGTGAAGTTCTTCAAGTTCATCAAGAACTCCGACTTGGAATTTTGCATCTCAATTAACGGAATGAAATTCACGTAAAAAGCGGAACTCTTCATTTTTCTTCTCCTATTTTCCAATTCCCTCGAGAACCGCCATGGTTTTTGTCCGCCAAAATGAAGAAAATGGATGAAATGCGAAGGAATGCGCTTTCTAATTCCCACTCAATTCTTCCGCTGCACACCAAACTCATGACGAAAAAGAGTTCGGTTAGTGCCCTATTCCAGAGAGCACTTTGCATTTTAGAGCCCGGTGGAGTCGACAAGTTTCAAATTGAATGAGTCCCCCTAGAAGAAGAAGAAGAACGTCGCGCATTCACTTCCAATGAAGACAAAAAATGGGGCAGGAGAGAAGGGAATGAATCGAATGAAAAATTGGACTATAGAGCAAAGGGGAGCACTTTGAACATGGAAGAGGGAAAGGGCAGATATTCCAAGCATCCATGACTACAGTTGCACGTGTTCTTAGCTACATTTGGTGTTTTGCAAGGGGGAGGAATGAAGGAGTAAATAATTTGTATCATTGAACTCTGATTCTTGTTTCTCACTTCTCATGTTCATGGGGGTAGATGAAAATGAAGTAAGAGTAGTACATATATGGGTACACAGAAGCTGGGTATCGGAGGAAAACCCGGGGAAAATGTTGGAAGATTGACGAGGAGAGCAGAGCAGGCGGCGGAAATTGGAAGATGAAGACGATGAATGGATCTGACAGTAATCTGAACGTGAATGTCTGAACGGAAACTCTTCAGCTTTCCCTTTTTGGTCGGCATTGTTGATTGATGACAATCGGTCCTAGAAAATACATTGATAATTGCCTCGACTCTGTAGGATCAACTTTTTTGTTTTTTTTTTCTCCTGGCGCTCAGATAAACATGTCAGCTAGATCGGAGGAGTGTTTGATTTGATGCGCGCAAATCAATTAATCAAACAATATCCGCCAAAGCACTTCATTTCAACCATTTCACCAGGGCCTCTCTCTCTCTATCCGCTTTCCCAACTGCTACTGTCTCTTTGATGCCCCTGGATAAAGAAGCAATTGAATTTGGTGAGTTTTGGGTTGTTTTATCACTTTTTCACTTTTGTTAGAAAAACGACATTCTGGTGGGTGAAAAACGTATTTTTCAGAAGTTGCACAATCTTCACTGTTAAGAAGGCGATTGGTACAGGGACAACTGTTGTGTACACCGCTAGAAACACCACTAGCACTAGATAAAAAATACCGAAGGTATGTACTACTATACAATTCCTGTTATATTCTGTAAAATTGAGCATCAATACCATGGTTTCAGTACTTACACACTGTTGGGCTCATCGTTAACCTCCCTCCAGAAGGACTACCTGGAGATACCTGATGGACGAGTTTTCTTGCGCCGGAAGGCCTCAGCCAGTGGTCGCCACCATCATTCGGCCATATATTTTTATGAGGTATTCAGTTTACTTCATTGAATGGGATCAGTCAGCGGGATACCAAGTTTTACTAGCACCCCGTCTTCCCTTGGTCTATTAATTGAGGCGAAAAAACTGGGTTCGGGTTCACGTCTGAGTTTCTCGGGGCGATTTGTAATGAGAGTGAGACACCAGAAGTGTCTGCGACTTGTCGCTGCGGTAACTTTGACACTGACACTGACACTGGCGAGTGAAAACGAAACGAGAACGAGTGACCAACTGGCTTCTGATGTGCAGAGATATGGGGCACCGAGTGAGGGGGAACCTCCTCGACAGGATATCACAATTGCACAAACGATGTATCTATGTACTTTAAAATCTCCTTGCGTCACCGGAGGGCGCACCGCACCACACAACGTACACTCACCGTTGCCCAAAGATTCATTTTTCTCCCCTTCACCCGTAACTCATATTTCATACATGATCTTATCTGCATGATGGGGCTCCTTGTCTTAATGATCGGATAATCACCAAATCATTACACCTGTCAAATCTCTCCAATCTTCAATCTTCAGTTTCAATTTCAATTTCAATTTCCTCATCTCCAAAGTGATATCAATTTCTTTTCTTTTCTCACGTGAAAAATTGGAAAAATCGGAAATTTTGCTCAACCTCCCACCCCGTCCATGACAAATGGGCAACCGGACCACCGGCAAATTAGTACCATTAAACATTTCTTTCGCAACCTTCTTCCTACCTGGACACTCACGCACAAATGCCTTTTTACACTTTTCTTGTCTACCTTTGACTCACCCTCACCTGTTTTTTCCTTTTTTTCTTCTGATTTTTCATCTAACTTTCGCACGGTTCGCATTGTTTTATATACTTCAAACTGCATTGTTTGATCATGATCCTTCTCAGATTCCTCTTTCCAATCCAACTTTTCAACTTTTGCTCTATCCCACTCATTTTTCCACTTTCTACCCTGTTAACCATTCCAATTTCAGTTGTGTAGTACTAACGGGTCAATAACTTATCGATGTTGGATCTTTTCCGATCAAAAGGAGAGACTAAAGTCGTAAGCTGTTTTTTACACTTTTTTTTGGGGTTATTTTGGGTTTTCTTTTGGACTATGAAAATTTTTTGATTTTTGATTGGCAGGCAGACAAATTTCTAGACGAGAAGGAGCCGTGGTTTGAAAAAGAGATTTTTTTCTGGAGACCAACAGAAAATTCCTCTGAAACATAAAATCGTTCAACTTTCAGAATGAAACACAAGCTTCCACATCTTCAAACACATGGCTGGCCAAGAAGAAACACTTTCGAGACACTGAAGAATGGAAAGTGAAAAAGACGCGGATTTTGAACAAACTACGAGCACTGTCTAAGATCAACCTGGCTCTGGTCTTGTCGCGAATGCCGGTTTGTTGATTTTCCTCTTTATCACATTGTTTTTGGGGACACGTGTCTTGTTATCGCTTAATTATCAGTTTTAAAAAATCACAAAAAACGGTGGCGTTCATCATTGTAACGTTATGTTTCGAAAGAATGAAATCAATTTTGACTTTAAAACTAACAATGGATCAGTTTCATAGATCCTGGAGCCAGAAGATATCAAACCGAACAGAACTAGTGGCTTTCCGCAGTACCTCGTGATCATTAGGCAGATAAAACTGCTCTCAGTGGAAGCAATCTCGGAATTTAGCTCGTTAAAACATTCGTCGTCAACTCTTCCCAAACCACATCATTTTGCACAACATCTGCTCAAAAACCGAGCAAAAAACGGCGAAAAACGGCAATTTCTCATCTATCCAACCATTTTTTCTTCGCCTCGCCGCGGACTGCTGTAAGATCCAAAAGCTTCCGAACCCGATTAGAACTGAGCATTGCTAAGCGGACTTCTTTCCGGTGAAATGCCAGCGTTTCGAGATTCTCAACTTATTCGAGATTCTCAGTATTGTGCTAATTATGCTTATCATTCTGGTAACCATGGTGAGAGTTTCACAAGTCGACAGCGGAATAGCTACCGTTATAGGGTAAGCAATGTATTCATTTGGGACTAGATAGGTTGTTCCAAAAGTCCAAAAGTGTCATACTGCTTTATTCATAACTTTTGAGGTTTATAATGTTGTTCCTTTTTAATAACCTTAAGAGCTTTTTAATGAATAATGAATGCACTTTAAAAAAATTTGATGAAAAAATATTTGAAGCAATCATGGAGAACGGAGGTGAAGAAGTTCGGCACATAGAGATATTTCAGGGACGGAAACTAGATATCCGTCAAAGTTTCTTATAATAAATATTTTCTAACTCAACCTTAGTGTGAAATATTTTTGAAACGTATGGTGTAACACAACATATTCAACTCAAAAATCTCATCGACGCCGCAATGTGTCTCAATATTTCTTCCGCTCATCCCTCCCTAGCATGCATAAATTGCAAAATATATCGTTTCCCAATACACCATTCGTCTTGGAGACTCTAGAGGGAAGGAAGAAAGGCAGCTGACGTTGATCGGCATTTTTCGCAAAATGACAGCATATTTGCCGCATGTGATCTGCGGCAATGCCGTAGGGCCACGAGCAAAAAGTATCTCTTCCGTGGCACCTTCGACATACACACATAGCAGAGGCAGACGCACACACACACACGATTACAAACAGAGAGAAAGAAAAAGAGATCTTCTGAGCCTCTGTCTTTTCACATTTTCCCTTACACTTCACGGCTCCGTGTTTATCAGTTTTTGTTATCACTTGCCATGAACCCATTGATTGGAATCATCATCTTTCCATCTTGTGATTTTCTTTTTTTGGGATTTCCAAAAATTTCAATCCTTATCTTCGGAATATTATAATTAATAGCTGTTTTCGCCTCCTTTCGTTATCAAATGTTCTTGACGACTGCTCTTTTTTGTTCTAGAAAAAATGGCGGCAATATTTGATATGACACGTCGTGTCACCATGCACGATATGAACCAAGATGTAAACTTTGATGACGTGGAAACCGATGTGCAGGACTTCTTTACTGACAGTAATCAGCAGTATTATGACAGACAGCAATATGTAAACAATTTTAAAAATGACAAGCAAATAATTGAAAACCTTATAATTTAAATAGCAATTTCTTTCAGACCATAGAAAAGCTGCCAGACAAAGTGCTTCGCGATATTTTTCAGTACCTGTCACCAAAACAGGTACCCATCATCATATAATTTTAGAAAAATCTTTGAAAATGTTTGTAGATCAACCAAGTAGGCCAAGTGTGCAAGAGATGGAGGACAAACTCTCAAAACCCACTGCTTTGGAAGTTTGTGTCATTTAGACCAAATTATGGCGGAATTCAGGTAACGCAACTATACCAAATTAAATTTAAATTGTAATTTAGGTCAATCCGCAATGCATGGATTTCTTCCTTCAGCTAATTGGAACCCGGTTTTCTGATTTGAGAATTGTCGAGTTGGCAACTGATCTTATCACGCCAAATGTACTCCATGAACTGGCAAATCGGTCCCCAAAACTTCAGTATTTGACTCTTGGTGAGTATCGAATATTCAGAGTATACAACTTCTTTTTTGCTTTTTAGATTTCTCCACTGCCATGCAACTTCATGACTTTACCGATCTTCAAACTTTCCCATCGCGTTTAAAATCTCTGACTCTTTGTCTCTCGGAGAACATCTTCTTGGAAGGATTCCTGAGAAAAGTGTACACTTTTATTTCATCTGTCGAGACGCTCCATATCATCGGTGAGAGTATTTTTCCAAGACAAACAGGCGAAGAGAAATGGAGAAAGAGATAGATAGTGAGAACCGGAGAGAGAGAGGACGGAGCGACGGAACCGACGGGTGTGCGTGCGTGTGGGCAGAATGTGTATTGCATGAGTGATGGCGGTAGTAACTGCCTCAATAGCTCAGTTGGGAGAGCGTTAGACTGAAGATCTAAAGGTCACCAGTTCGATCCTGGTTTGGGGCAATCCTTTTTGCATTATTGTTTTGTTTTTCAGGAACCTATGAAAAAGTCGAGGATGAAGAGGAAGAGGTGTATGAAACTGTCAACGTCTTCAAACTCAAACAGTTTTTGCCGAATCTGAGAGTAGTAAACCTTTGGGGAGTTCCCTTTATCACTGACGAACATGTTGACGCAATATCCTCAAACTGTGCGCATTTGGAATGCCTTTGTGTCAACTATTGCCAGAAAGTCACTGGATCATGCTTGAAGTTGGTACTTCAAAGATGCAGAAAGCTGAGAACTTTGTTCCTGGCGCATACAAGTATGTTTATCGATAGATTTAACAAGAATTGGATTGTCATTGATGTTCCTATTTTAGGACTTGACAGCAATATTGTGAAGAATGTTGATTGGGATAAGACACGCATTGAAGAACTTGATATCAAGGGTACCGAGTTGAGTTCCGAGGCACTAACATCCATACTGACGCGTCTTCCTCATCTCCGATGGCTCGACGCCAGCTGGCTGGAGAATTTCACCGATCAAGTGCTGGAGGCCTGGCAGAACTCAAATGCGATGGGAAGCCTTCAGTTCTTGAACATGGACACATGTGATTCGCTCAATGAGCAAGCGCTTGTTGACATGATCAAACGACACGGCCACCAGTTCCATGGACTTTGTCTCGGAGGCCAGCACAAACTGCTCGAATACTTTTGGATGAACATGATCCCTCAGTTGAGAAATATAAGGTTCAATGATCATATGGAAATTGGGAAAAACTGAAAACCTTTTCAGAGTAATGGTAATGGGAATCGCTGAAGATTGCTGTCCAAAAGTAGTCGCCAAGATCCACGTCGATCAATTTGTTGACTGTATTGCACAAAACTGCCCGAAATTGACAAGACTTGAAGTGAGATGGGACGATGAAACTCTCCGGTTTTCTGACAAGTCTAGGTATACTTCTGACAACATCAAAACGAGAAAAAACTGAACATGTTTAATTTCAGTAAGTTCATTGATGTTCTCCGTATGAAATGCTTGATGCTGCATTCAATCGTGCTCTCCGACGGACAATACTACGAACTGGTCAGGAGCAATTTCGAAAGAGCCGACAGAATGTCAGTCGTCAGAACCACAGAGATGTGCCGAACCGGTCTGCTTCATTGCTCTCGATACTTTAACAAACTTCTCTTTAACTAACTGAAATCTTCCTATTTTTGCCCAGTAATTTGTATTTTTACGTACTGATCAATAGGTTTTTGTAATTCCTGTGATTATATTGAATAGTTACATACATACATAAACACGTAATATTTTGAAGATTTGTTTATTGAAAATTAAAATTTGAAATTGAAATTTGAGTTTCTAAAAATTGAAAAAAAAACATTAGAAATTTGAAATTTGAATGAAAATTTAATGAATGCAGTCACGGCTCTCTCCTGGGAATCCACCGGCCAATTGGATGACTCCAGCATCATAAACCTTCTTTGGAGTCTTTCCGGAGCTAGTGTAGGCATCTGGGATCTTGATTCCGAACTTTCTCTGACAAGGCTTGATTCCGTCCATACAATCGTGGTAGATGTTCAGCTGAACATCAATTGGAGTGTATTCCTTGGTCCATCCGGCCAGGTGGAAGTCTCCGTTTCCGTCGGTGGTTCCCTTGTCCAAAAGATCATCCGAGTCAACTGAAATGCGGAAGTGATGAGATGAGGACTAGGTACGTGATATTTTTGATTTCAACTCACGGGTATCTTTATCCCAAAGTTTCACCTGAACATTGGCGGCTGGTCTTCCTTCGCAGATCAGCTTACCACGGACCTTAATATTTAAAGTTCTTATTTTATTGTTTCAAAGTGAAGAAAACAAGAGTAAAACTCACAGCAGATGACTGATCACGGCCGAACATTTCAATGCAGGTAGCTACTCCGAGGAGGGCAAAAAGAACGATAAGAGAACGCATATCTGCAAGAAATTTGCTTAAGTGACTGGACAAAATTTTTTCAGTTAATTAAAATTTGAGAAATTAAAAAATCTTGATCCAAGAGGAAGAAGAGCTCTCAAAGAGCTCAATAAAAAGACACAAAGCGTGTTTACACTGAAGACAGCCTTCAGCCGAAGAGAAGAGCCGGGAGCCTTCCTTCTGCCTGCCAGTGCTTGCCATGTTCTTTTTATGAGGGCCATGGTGTATTGTGGCTGGTCTCGTGTGGCAGCTGTTTCTCACAAATGAAGACAACACAAATGACTGCTGAGTCAGCCGATATCGAGAACTATTGATTAGATAACATGAGTCACCTATGCATCAACGTCTCTATTACCCGTGATGTTGCTTTGTTGTTCACGTGCACTTTGGCCTTTCAAACTTCACTGTGTTTTTAAGAGTTTATTGAGGACAAAGTATAATGTACATGGAGTCCAAGAATAAGTTCATAATGGGATTCAACAGTTATCGATATTCCGAGTAGGTTCCATAGCCTGTCGCACTTGCATTGACTAGAAAGAGAACAAGAGAAAGAACGGCGGCAGCAAGAGAGAGTCCCCAAGACCAACCGAGCTGAAATATCAGTGTTCGTCAATGGTGAGATTGTTTCATTATCGACTCTTACCTTTAGCTTGACCACAAGGCCTACGTAACCTGAAACATTGACGGCATACACTATCGCTGAGATTGTGAGCAAAATAAATATTATCAATGAGAGAATTGTGCAAGCCGCATGAACCGGCATCATTTTTCGGAACAAACTAAAAATAAACATTGAATTCTGAAAGTTGGAACTGAAAATTTACATTGCTGGAATCATAAGGATGCAGAACAAAATTTCGAATGAAAATGCCATGAGCTGACAAACCACCACGCACTTTAACCATCCCGGATCTTTCTGAAACATCAAGAATGGAAAAGTTCAATTTGGAAGTCTGTTGTCACCTTGAAAATAGAGTTAGCATCTGATTTGCCCCATGGGTAAATTCCAGCGTGAGCAACAGAGGAAGGACCGATAGATGCGACTCCCCAATCTGAAATTTTCAGTGGACACTTGGAAAAAGGATTCACTGACAATTCGTAAATGTTCCAATTCCTGTGAGCACCGTGACAATGATAAGCAGTCCAGCAGTGACAAATGGAGCTTTTTGGTGATGATGATGTCCCATTTTCCACCTGAACAAATGAAAAATATAAAGATGACTAGAAAAAATGGATTGTCAGAGGAGATGACGCTGATAAAATTGAAAGCAAATTACCTCATTGTATTAGTCAGTTAGTTAATGAGTTACTTAGAAAATGTCACGTTACAGCTGTTTTACAAATATTTTGTGTTTTGAAACATTTGTAAGAAGAACAAGAAAAAAACAGAGAGCATCTCTCTGGTTAACCTAATTTGCTAGCTGGCCACTGGTTTTGGTGTCCAGTTGGATTTGCAGAACTAAGGACAACATTCCTACTTTACTAGTGTTTTTGCAGTGTATAGTGAATGCAAAGAGAAAGATAAAAACCAAGTTTTTCAAGATCAATTGCTAAGGTTTATTTCTAGTTGTAGAAAACTAAAATGATTTCGAAATGTTGAATCGAGTCAACTTTCTATTTGAATATGATCCAATGCGCCGCCCATAGAGTCATACTGGAGTTTGCTTAAGATCATGGACTCCTCGATATGTTGATTTTGATTCAGCGACTTTTTTCACGAACACACTTTATTTTCTCATGTGCATACACACAGTACTGTCACAGACTATATGCATGAGAAGGTGAATGATACATCGATAGGATTTCACAATTGATACAAATAAAGGAGGAAGTGACACATTGGTGATGTCAACGAATGAAGAAAGTAGGGAATTGTCAGGTCGTGACTGAGCAATGACGAGCCTCACGTCACGATTCTACATGGTGAACTTCCAAGTGGCCATTGCTTCGGGTGGGAGGGACGATGAAGAGTAGCCCATGTTGCTGTTGAGGAAGATTTGAACCGTTTCCAAAGATGTGCAAAGGATTGAGATGATTATGACCATGACACAAAGCCAGTAGGACCATCCGAGGTGGCAGAATACTGTGAGTCCCTTGAATGCATAAGTTTCTGAAAATTTAAGAGTTTGGACAGGAGGTGGTGAGGGGGAGGACGAAAAAGTGCAACGATGAAAACACAGAACTCTTGAGGGTTCTTGCTGAGAATTCATTTGTCTTAAGAACCACTTGTCTTGGATTGGACAATAAATTTGTACACATTTGGATGCTCACCGAAGTATACTGGCTTGGCTTCCCCGCTGAAGATTCCAATGGCAATTGTGATGAGAAGAAATCCGGTGAAGGAGAGTGCGGTGCAGACAATTGACATGTACATTCTACCGCTTTTCATGATTCTAAAATTCAAAAAGTTTCAAAGTTTAGTTTTCTGCATTTCTTACAATGATATAATGGCACAAATAAATAGGAGACATTCCACTCCCAATCCAAAACACATGCAGATAAACACTGATTTGAGCCATCCTGGGAAGAGCTGGAAGACATGATGATAATTAGAGTTCCAAAGTGCAGAGGAGAATATTACCGGGTACTTTGCAATGCAGTGAGCATCACTGATGTCCTTTTGATTGATACAAACCCATTTGACCAGTCCTCGGTGGAGAATCAAATCATGTCCCTTTGGGTTGATTACTTCTACCTCAATCCAATCTAAACACCACTTAATTTTTGACCACTTAACTGTAGTAGAACATACGATCAGTGAAAAATGACGTGGCGGCTAGAATGATACCAATCGCTGTGAATGTCATGGAAAAGTATCTCATCACATTGTTCTCCGGTAGAGGAGCCATCGCGGCACGGCACTGCAAATAAGTATACTAAGACTCTAAGTTTTGAGGAGAAGAGCATTAGAGACAAGAAGACGGAATGGACAGTGTTTTGTTTTAAGTGTGAAACTGTTCGTTATCAGCATATCAGCCTCACCGACCAACCATTATCATTGATTTATACGATTCACTACTAGGTGCTCGGTCAATTTTTCCGGTTATTAAGAGGACTGATTAAGTGTACCGGTCAGTATCATGATAAGTGAGAAACCGTGTAGGGTGGAGTGGAAAAAAAGAGAATGGCTACACTTCCAGTCTCTATGAACTTTTCTGAAGGGCGTGGGCAACTAATAATTGGTCAAGAAACCCAAAGGAAGTTACTAATTGGGAGGACAGCTTCTTTCTTTGTTCAGTTAATAACCGACAAATAACTGGAATTGAGAATTAATTGGAGAAAAACTATGTACTTGTTTTCTTTTTTTCAGTTTCAGCAAAAAATATTTAGTGTGAATTGAGTTGTTCTATGAACTATGTGTATAGGTTCAAAAATTCATTATTTGAGAAAAAAAAGAAAACAAAAAACAAAAAGTGTCGCCACGGGCAAGATTCAAACCCGCGATCGGTGTTACCCGACCGAGTCTGGTAGACTCCACTGAACCACCGTCAGCCTGAATTATTGTCATTTCCTTTTACGATGTCCGTCAATCGAGAGGGCGCACCGGAAGGCTGTAAACCACTGTTGCATAAAGGAGATGACTAGAATTCAGACTCGTCGCCATGGTGGTTCAGTGGAGTTTTTGAGACTCGGTTGGGTAACACCGATTGCTGGTTCAATTCCCGCCCATGGCAAAATCTTTTTTCTTGCTTTTTCAAAAATTATTCTAAAAGTTGCAAGCAGTTAGTTTAAATGACACTTTCTTTCCGAAATATCAATTTTCAAAACGGCCCGTTTTTGATTTTCGAATACATTCCAATGAGTCTCTTTTTGCTCCAATTTCTTCCTATTGCTCCTTACGTTTTTATGATTTCGGAAAATTCGTAAAGGTTCCGAGATTTGATTTCGAACTGTTTCGATGAACCCCTCCTTTTCATGGATAACCTCCCTCACCTTCCGCCGCGTTTATGGCCCCTCACCATCAGTGGCGACGTGTCTCCTTCGCACCCTGCGTCTCTTTCCCTCTCTTTTCCCCATTCTTTTTTGACCATTTGTTATTGTTTTTGTCATCATTTTTCCCGAGCATGGCCACAAGTAAATTAATGTCTCTGATGCACCTGTGCGAGCCTGGTAATATTTTTCTCCTTTCAAAGTTTCACATTTGTTTTATTAGTGTTTCTTTCTTTGAATTTTCTTAAAAAGGGGATTTTATTTGTGGTTTTTAAAGTTTTTTCGTGCTCTCATCAAAAACATTTTCATTCTCAACTTAACAGCCAGCAGTTTGTTTTTAATGTTTCGCAACATTGACATTCTAAGAGAAAGCAGTAAAAAAACGTAGAACTTTCAATTCATTTACTATTTTCATTGTATGCTCAATAAGCCTTAAAGAGTTTTTTTGTAAACCAAATTCTTTTTTTCCTGTTTTCATGTCATCTCAAATTTGCCCTTTCCCCCCTCCACAATTTCAAAATTTGATATGTTTTTTAAAGTTAAATATCATTTTTTGAATATAATAAAGGACTATTGTTAATTGTTCTGTTTGTTGCAAGTTTTTGTAATGTCTCGGTCAATTAACTCGATCGGGTAACACCGATCGCGGGTTCAAATCCCGCCTGTGGCAAAATCTTTTTTCTTTTTTTCATAAAAAATTTGAGAGTCGACAGGCAATCTTGAATGACAGTTTTCCCCCATGTCAGTATAAAACACTGATAGCAGCTGTAAAACGGTTCATCTTCACTTTGAGTTCTCATATTATATGAATCTGAGCACATTTTCTCTTCAAACTGTCATTATATGGCAAATTGACACAGATGTTATTGAAAGGTGGTAAGTCACTTGATTTTTTTCATGGTTCAAACAAAATTCCCCATAAAAAGTCTCAGTTACCACTGCACATTTTGCCGCCTAATTTAACCCCGTTTGAACTTTTTTGTTTACCTTTCTAGTTCAAACTATTATCGCTGAATAGTGTCGCGCCATCACAGGGCAGTGACTATCCGGCCGGCCGGTCCTAGGATGTACCCTGACACTGGTGATGGACACAGCCAGAATCGACGTGCATGAGGCCAAACGCGATAACGAAAACATGTTCTATAAAAGAAGACTGATAAGGAAGCACAAGCAAGCGACGACTTTGCGAGCAACACGCTGACCGTCGACGCCAAAATGGTAAGTTGGTTATTGGTGAAGTAATTGTGTGTGGTCAAGATACATTTCATCTTTTTTTTCAGAAAACGTTACTTCTTTTGGCTTGTTTTGTAGCAGCAGTCCACTGTGGATGTGATGACAACACCGAATCTGTTCTTGGTAAGAATTTAAATGCCTAATAGTGTTTCATTAAACATAATGTTTCAGACAGATACCGTAACCGTGAGATCAGCAATGAAGCCGCTGAACTTGAGGGAGATGAACTCATTGATTACGTCAATGACAACCAGAACTTGTGGACGGTAAGTGTCGACTGATTTGGTTTGGCAGGTGATTTTATAATTCTGAATGTTTTGTGCAGGCCAAGCCACAAAAACGCTTCACCCGCGTCTACGGAGACAACGATCAAGCCAAGTGGGGATTGATGGGTGTGAATCACGTGAAACTCTCTGTCAAGGTTCGTGTCTTTCCATGTTTGGTGGCTGACTTGACTGTATGTTAAGAGGGGCAAACAAAAATAGATTAGGTGTGCAGTTATCAGTAACTGTCAGGTGATCGGTCAGAGTTATCAATCGGTAATCCTAAAGACAAGTCAAATATTTGCAGGGAAAGAAGAATTTGTCCAAGACCAAGGATCTTGATATCGCCATTCCGGAGAGCTTTGATTCTCGTGACAACTGGCCAAAGTGCGAATCCATTAAGATCATCAGAGACCAGTCTAGCTGTGGTATGCACTTGCATTCCAGCAGACCAAATTAAGGTTATCTTCAGGATCTTGCTGGGCTTTCGGAGCCGTCGAGGCCATGTCCGACCGTATCTGCATTGCTTCTCACGGAGAACTTCAGGTTTCCCTCTCTGCCGACGACCTTCTCAGTTGCTGCAGAAGCTGTGGATTCGGATGCAATGGAGGAGATCCATTGGCCGCTTGGAAATACTGGGTGAAGGATGGAATTGTCACTGGATCCAACTTCACTGCCAACAGTGGATGCAAGGTTTGTTTTATCCCCCCCCCCGAATATCAAATTTGTTGACTATTCCAGCCATACCCATTCCCACCATGTGAGCACCACTCAAAGAAGACCCATTACGACCCATGCCCACATGACTTGTACCCGACTCCAAAGTGCGAGAAGAAGTGCGTGTCTGACTACACTGACAAGACCTACTCGGAGGACAAATTCTACGGAGCCAGTGCCTACGGAGTCGCGGATGACGTCGAGGCTATTCAGAAGGAACTGATGACACATGGACCCCTGGAAATTGCCTTCGAAGTTTATGAGGACTTCTTGAACTACGACGGAGGAGTTTATGTGGTCAGTTATACCAATACATGCGGCCTTCCTGAAACTGACACCTTTTCCAGCACACCGGAGGAAAGCTCGGAGGAGGACATGCCGTGAAACTTATTGGATGGGGAATTGATAATGGAATCCCATACTGGACAGTTGCCAACTCATGGAACACCGACTGGGGAGAGGATGGATTCTTCCGTATTGTCAGAGGAGTCGATGAATGCGGAATCGAGTCTGGAGTTGTTGGAGGACTTCCAAAGTTGAACAAGTCTTACCACAGAATCCATAGGTAAATCAGTTGAATCAGCTTATTAGTTGAAAGCAGGATTAACCAACTTTTTGAAAAACTAAATGACATTTCGGTTTATCTTCTTTTATGCGTTTAAACTTGAATTAGAAAAGAAAAGAAATTCGATACTAGAAAAAAAGCATGTAGAGATGTGAAATATATGAAACATAATCTAGGGTAAAGAAGAGCCAAAGTGATGTGAGTTTTTCCACATTTTTGCAATATTTCAGACATCATCGCCGCCACGTCCAGGAGGACTTTGACTTCTAATTGCAATTTCTTTTACTGAGCTGAACTGAACTGAACTGACGTTTTCACTTTTCACATTTGCCTATTAACCTTCAAGTTTTATATGTATAAAGTATATGCTATTCTGTTTCAAGTGCCACGTGATTTTGTGCGATAGATGCCTGGAAGAAAATCTGATTTGTTCTGCGAGTTTTACACCATTTCTCTGCGCTTTTAGCATAGAATCCAATTCAATTCGTTTATGATTGATCGTAGTTCAGCGGGAACACGAGCTTCGAGTTCTTAGCAGCGGCACAACAAATGGAGGACGGCCTCCTCTGTGTCACTAAAACATTTGGCATTCTGTGCTCAGTTCCGGTTTAGTTGGGATGGCTGTTTTCTCCTCGGTTTTGCACAGCTGAAACGCGTGAAAGTCCTCGAACCAAAGTTGCCTTTTCTTTTCATTTCAGCATCCCCGTTGTTAATTTTTTTTGAAACATTGTGGTTTTCAAATTTTTGTTGTCACCTCATCTTTTCTTCAAAAAACGAGAACTTCCCAATCATCATAATCGATCAAAAAACAGAAAGAGAAACGGGAGGGGATAAGGGTTGGCAAGCAGTGGAAAGCCAACGGATGAGACATTTGATATGATATGCACCAAGGCAACGCCGCGCGGCACGGGATTATCCTAATCCACGGGTGTTAATATATTGTTTTGTCGGGGCGTCAAATGAAGCCGGATAAAATACACCGTTTGGACAAAATGAGTGTGGCGGATTGAGTGTTCCCGACCGATTGCTCATAGCCACCCCTCTCTTCTTCTTCTTCTTCTTCTCCTTCTTCTTCGCCTTCCTTCCTTCCTCCCCCATTGCGCTTCGCTCTTCATTTTTTTCCGCTTCGTCAGCAAATCACAAGATTGGATTTGGCGGTCACCAGAGAGAGCTCATGATAAGTTTCGATGAATTTGTGGAAAAGAAGAGCATTAGAAGAGCGGGAAAGGAAGGGAAAAACAAGGTGTCTATCCGCCAAGTTTATCCGATTTTTTGCGATTTTCTCGGATCTTTCCGGAATTTCTCTTCAACTCATTTCTCTGAATTCATTTTTTTGTTGGCCACAAATTAGAAAGTGTTACTCTCAAATTTTGTCGTTTTTTTCAGCCATTCGCTTTTATCTTTTGGATTTTTTTGAATCTTTCGAATCTGCACTTTTGTTAACAACTTCTTACAAACTGAAAGTCTTCTTCTTCTTTTTCTAAAAGATGATCCTCTCGATCCTGCGAAGATTTTCAAAAAATTATGATGACGCAAGACGTTTTTTTTTCGAAATGAAGAAGATTTAGAGCTTTAGAAGAAGCTCTGCACATTTTCATTTTATCACGCCTCATATCACGTTATGAAAATCTATGGGCCGTTTTGACAGGAAACAAAGAAAAAATGAGATCAGAATCTTTGAAAACTAGAAAAAAACCTTTTTTTAGAAAAAATAATCAAACTCATTATAAAAACGAGCAGCACCTGACCAATCGATCCCAAAATCGTCACCCATAATTATCCGCTTACTCTGATTTTTCTTCCCGTTCTCTCCGTCATTCGTTAACCCTGTCTTCTCATGTCTACATTGTTATTATAACCCTTCACACCTATAATTATGCTCTTTCTCCTTTTTGCTCCTTTTCCAACAACACCCGGTCAGCTTTTTGTATGTGTATATGTGCGTTGCTAATGAAATCAGTACACTCTGACCAAGGCATCAAGTAATACAAACCACGTAGCGTTGACTATTTCATTTTGCATTTTGCTTCTTCCATTTTGAACTTTTCATTTTGATTTCATTGGTTCTCAATTCTCAAAGCTAATAGAATAGAATTTAATTGAGTAATTTTTTATAATCCAGGACTATGAAAAATGAAAAATGACAATTTTCAAAAACCCTCTGTGTAAGAACAATAGGGATTAAACTATAGTTCTTTGTAAAGTTCACCGAGAAAAAAAAATTGAATTATAATTCCTGTTCGTTTCGTTTTTTTTCAATGCTCTTTTTGCTCTTTCAGTTCATTTTTCAGATTGATTCCGATCATTGTCTCGCATAATTTTTGCAATCATGAAGAAACAAGTGACAATGGACAAAGAGTACTGCAATATGGAAAAAATTGCTAATAAAGTGAGTCTGACAGGTCTAGAATACTTCAAAAAATGGATTCTGATCTCTCTATTAATAACGCAGGTGCAAAAAGAATTAAAACACTGGTAATGTTAATTAGATTCAAATGAGTTGCATATTACTACCACTCATCTCAGTTTCCGTTTTTCGTTTCTCGTTTCCATTTCCATTTCCATTTTTTCCAGCTCTTAGTTTTCATTTTTCTCTTCTACTTTCACTTTTCCGTCAGCTTTCTGAAGAAAACTACGAAATAAATTCATTCATTCCAAAAATAACTTTGTATTAAAGATCCGAATCTGTGTCGGTTTATATTTACATCAGAATTTTCCTCCGTCATTTGGAGATTAGGAACAGGAACGAAGACGTCCAGGGAAAAGTAATCAGCCCGGAGAAAGAAACGTCATTCTAAAAACGGTTCCATGTCTAATTCCATGCCCAATTTCATCCGATAAAAAGTGTTCGAGTTGGAAAAGAGAAGGGAGAGAATAAGGATAAAGTTGAGCTAGTCAGTCTTTTACTTTTTTACGACATTGTTGTTCTGGCTGTTCTGAAAATGACAACTTTCTTTCCATGTAATGATGTGATGTCAGTGTCGGGGCACACACGGCTCTGTTTTCCGCTGACACTTCTACATTCACACCTCATCCTTTCCCTCTTCCTCACTTCTTCTCCATTAGAATATCTAAACTTGGCGTGCACTTTTGCTAATGTGCGAGTAGTTTGAGTCATTTCTGGTAATGGATTCTTCAAGTTCTGCTAAGTTTGCCTTTTTGCCTTTCAGAAGTTTTTGTTTAGTTAAAATAAGTTCTCCGAAATCCAGATTTGCCAAGTTGCCCAATGTAGTATGCTCTTTCGTGAATTCACGTAACAATTATCGAAGAAATCAAAAGATCAAGTGTTCACCCTCCCCCCTTTTTTGCTCAGAATCAAGTACCTAAACAGTAATGACTCGGATAGTGACAAAGATTTTTTTCTAATGCTTCATTTTTTTCTCGTGAAATTTTCATGTGGCTTCTTGTTCTTCTTCTTCCTCTTCTTCTCCTTCTTCTTTTCGTTCCGCTTCTTGTCTGTTTTCGGGAGCAAATCGCAAATCGCAAATCGTCTTTTCTCCTTTAGTCAGTGTCCCATTCGCTTCCCGTCCTTAATGGCCACACTCAATTGTCAAGTTGTCGTGTCCGTCCGTCCTATTAGCTTCTCCGAATGTCCGACGGTGACCTCTTTCTCAGTCAGCTCAGACGGCTCCTTTTAATATAACAAATCGAGATTTGTCCCAAAGAACAAAAACTAGATGGACACAAGGGCTGTGTCGAGGTTTTTACCGAGAAACCAACTGGACGATCTATTATTCTAGATTATTTTATATTCCTTTGCTTTCTTGACTTGTTCATCGACCAGTGTACTTTTCTTTAGGTTTCTTTGTTAGTAGAGTGCCTATTCCCACACATTCAAGCAGTTCATCCAAAAAAACAAGACCTGTTAATGATAGATCCGACATAAAATGCGCAGATTTATAAGATACCATATGTTTTGCTCCTCTCTTCATTTTGAGAACAGATTTGCATGGTTTGGTTTAATTTTGTGCTCGAACACAAGAAACTGGTGACAAGACACTAGTTGAGTCACGAATTTGTTCGGTCGCTACTGATAACACACTTTTTATAACCTTCCGGTTTCCGTTTTCCAGTTTTATTTCCACTTTGTTCTTTTACGAAAAAAAATTTCTTCATGAATTTCATTTTGAAAATTTCACTTAAAACTACAAAAAATTTTGAAATTGTGTTTACAAAATTTTGTTCACTTCAACCTTCAATTACATGTATAAATTTAAACCCAATACCATTTCCATGATGTTCCAAATATCAGGAGAATAGAGAACCTTTACGGCCACCCATATACTCTTTCACCATTTGGGTCAGAATCACGCACGCATGTTTTATGGGCATGTACGATTGTGGCCAGAGCTGCACCATGTAAAAGGGGAAAGTGGAATAAGACCTTTTCCGATTGACATATGAACTGACGGATGGATGTGCTGTATTGAGTTAGACCATTTCGTTTGGTTTTTTTTTCTCAGAAAACTTTCCATATTTCAAAAATTATTATTTTTTTATTCCAACTCATATAAAATCTTTGAAATTACTTTATTCCAGACGGCATGCAAGTCGAGTAGTGTTCCAGCAGTGGCTACGTCATCAAATTCAAAAAACAGAATGGAGGTAGGCAGGATTCCCTGTTTTTCAAATTTTATGGTTTCTTTGAATTACAGGCTGCCGATCGGAAGGTCTCCACTGGAACGTTAAACCGACTAATTCTCGTCGCACAAGCATTGGAGTCGGAAGTCGAGACACGACGAAATGATGACATCAGTGCAATCAAGATCACCTTTTCTATCAGGGTAGCAAACACGGTGAGGATCGGGGAAAAGTGATGGCATAAGTTGAGGATAACGGAAATTAAAGGGGATTAGTCATAATAGGGGATTAGGATTGGGATTTGGTGGTGGATAGTTGAAAAATGAAACTAATCTTTGCCAATGAGGGCTCAGTGCTCAACGAACAGATCACGTTTTAGGGGATGAAGTGAAAAAGCAACTAACATGTTAGGGACTCTGAAAATTTCCAGATTCTCCTCCTCCTTATCAATATCCTCATCTTCTCGGGATTCGGAAAGTATCAAGTTCAAAAGGATGGTCGCTATCAGGTAATTCCAACTTTCCATTCAGTTTCCATTATTGAAAATAGGGTATTTCACAGGATCTGATGCTGACCGCAGACAAATGGACATATGATTCATCGAACGATGAACTGCCGGAAACATTCGTGTATCTCCGTCTCAGTGGGCAGTACCTGTCCGCTTGCATTACTGTCTTCTTGCTATTCTTCACGTTATTCCTACAACTTCTCCATCTCTGCGGGATTTCCATCTCTCGAATCACGGTAAGACATTCTCTCTAATTGGTTTGTCGGCTTACGCGTGTCGTAGTATGTAGGCAAGCTGTAATTAGGGCCTCAGATTAGCTTTGTTTGACACGGGAAGTGAGGCACACGCATCGTTTTTAAACTCTTCTGATTGTGAGGGAAAACATATGTATGACGAGGTTAAGAGCAATACATCTAAATCAAGGGATTTTCGAATATGAAGTTATCAATTTAAATAGAGATAAAATAAATAAGTCTGTTTTCAGAGCATGTGCTACTCATTCGGTGCCGTTCCTTTCACCTTGTTCGTTTTCGGATTAGAAATGCACTACTCCACATGTCCATGGCTCGACGAGTACTTCATCTCGTACAGTATGTCGGATATGAGCTCTCAGTGTGCTATCAACGGATGGGCTCTTGCTGGCGTCAGTGGACACCTGAAAATTAAAAATTTATGTTGGATTCTTTTCAGATTTTCTCCCTTCTTTCATGCGGTCTTTTTGTATCTGAAGGCATCATCACGGCGTTTTTCGGAAGCTCTCACACAACGGAAAATAAGGAAACGATAGTGTAATCCGGTGTGGTGTGTGGTCCCGGATAGACATTGATAACGATTTGATATGTTTTTTATCCCACCTAACCCGTCCACTTTCACTCAGGTGTACGTAATCACCAACCAAATCTCTCCCTTTTTTTTATTTTCAGCATTTTCAGCTTTTTTCCAGTTTCCAATTCTAAAGTTTGTATTTGACATTCAAATTGGTCTGTTCTTTTTCTTTTCCATTGTCTCCATCATTCCCTAATCATTTCTGTACGAGTTGTGTACAAAATGAGCTTCCTTGAACTCTTCGATCGTTTTCAGATCGACATTCCCCCGTTTTTTTCCTCCATAATTTCTTTCCTTTTCTTCACACTTTTTTCTCCAAATGTTACATATTTCAATTTGAATTGGAGCAAGCATAAATTTGGTTTGACAGAAAGAGAAAAAAAAAAGTTTGCAGGTGTACTAAAAAAGTGAAAGTGAAAGTGCAGAATCTAGTTCTGGCTGTTAGAAGGGTACGACTATAAATCTGAGGACGCCAGGCACGGATTATTAATCAGAACGGGCACTGGAGCTGAACGAAATACAATTTTTGAAGAAATTTTGGATTCAAGACCCCTAGAAGCTTTATTTTTGCTTACTTGTGTTCAAGACTGAAAGCGTTCAGGACTGAACGCAGATTTTGTTATTTTTATCGTGTAAATGTTAAAATGACGAGTAGATTTGGAAAACGCGTGGTTGAAAATTTCGAAAGCAGTGCATTCACGTCAATATCTCGCCTAAATGACTAGTTTTCATGGGAAAACAACTACCGAGGAAAAACAAAACATTTTTAAATTTCATTTATTTTCATACATCAAACATTTTCCATTTACCTTGTTTTAGGCTTGCCAAGAGCTTAAATTAAGAGGTATTGTTAAATGTTACCTCTTCTTTTCCTCAGTACATGAAAAACTACATGAAAAAAATAACAGTGGTTATTTGACTGTCAAAGTGTCAAAATAGCATTGTGAACAGCAAAATATGAGCATCCAATTCAGTCAATCCAAATGACCCAAAGGACAACAACAAGCTGGTGATGCAACTGCCGTTTTGTTCTTTCCGATCTGATTACGCAAAGTGTTTTTTCATTGAAAAGGTTAGGTCTCTCATAAATTACCCTAGAGGAGACCCAAAACGAGTATGCAAATGCACCGAATACGCGACCATATTTGAGTGCTCTCCCTCCCTGACTTGACTCTCTTTATCATTAACCTTGCACTCGTTACACTTTCCCTTATCCATAACTTTTAATTATTTATCTTCTTCACTTCACACACTTTAGATTGACACCCTCATCTATCTTTGCTCATCTTGAATCTATCACAAAGTTTGTCTTCACTTTGAATACTTTTTCTCATTATTTGTGGGCATATCTTTATTCCAAAGGTAAATAAGTTATAGGTACAATATATTACAAGTTAATCAGTTACATATAAAATCAATATTAATTTTGATTTCGATTTGAAACATTGAATATAAAATTAGGTCTGGAAGTCGAATTTTCTGTTAAGGAAGTCCAAGATGGTTGAGTTTCTTTCGCAGACAGAGGCAAATTTGAAACCGCATGGCTGGTAAAAACTGTGAGCAGCAGAATCCAGATTGGTGGATGCCTTCCAGTGAGCCACGCAATTAGCCAAAGAAGTCCATCCGTTAGCAATTGGCTTGTATGGGCGGATTAGCCAGTTACTGAAAAGTAGTTCGTTTTAATAGAGCACACAGTTTTTTGAGTCGGGGATCAGTGTAGTACTAACAAGGTTACTTGTAGTCTGAATGCTTCGGTTTGTCAAAGAACAAAATCTCATAAACAACGTGAGATCAAAGTTTTTGAACCAGGCCAGGAAATCGAAGGCTAATTAAAAGGCTGTAAACTGGAGCGAACCAAGCCGATATTTGAAATTAAAATTGGAAAATTGGGAAACCCCTAGACCCAGACATTTTAGCAATGATGAATTCCTTTCATTCCTTGAACTTACAGCTTGGTTGGGTCGACGGCTCCTTCAGTCTGCCAGGTTGGTGTGTCCTCGGCGCGTTCGCGGTGAGTGAAACGGATGAGTCCAATCCAGGTGTGCGCGACTTGTGGGAAGTGCTCACGAACAGCGTCCTGCAACGTTTTTTTTGCTCATTTTGTACTGTGTACTTTTCATCCATTTCCTGATCCCCTCCGTTTGGCCCCAATAGATCATTGGGTATGCATTGCCAACTCGCGGCATTCATTCGCAACAAATTCCAAACATATGTGAGTTGGTTCTCTGGGTGTCACCCACACAGTCCAACTTTCCCCCTCTTTTCTGTTCTTTCTTTCCTTACCCATTCGTCCTGCGAGTTGACCACAAAAAGTGTCGCGTTTTTCTCATAGCACCGCTTCTCAGCTTCAGCAAAAGTCTGCTTGTGTTGTTCCACCCAGTAGCAAGAATCCGAGAACCGAATCCATCCATCCGGGCAGGTACCAGTTGGGAAATCAGAGTAGCGATTACGTTGCTCCACAGAAGAATCCGCGAAAGCAGTGGTTCCGAAATCTTTGTAGCTCCAGTTGAACAGCCTGACTTGCATAAAGTGAGCAGTTCCACATCCAATTGTTGCCACAAGAAGGGCTAGTTTCAATAGTCTGCAATTCCAACTTTAGTATCATTGATCGCAATTATTTGTGTAGATCATTTGAGCTGAGTGTTATCTCAAAATAACGCGCATCATAGGGTTCCCTTTCATCATCAGGGGCCTCTTCAAAAGTTTCGAGTGGCTTATTGACACAATCAGAGCCATATCGTCATTGTTATTGAGCCCCTGCACTATGCGGTTTCCCCCGCATCAAGTCCGCCCTGGGTCGGCGGCGTTTCTAATCACTATTCAATCAGAGAATCTTGTTTCACTTTTAATTTAGTTTTACCTATTCCCCTTTCCCTTTTCCCAGCATTGGTTGCTTGCTTGACTTGGTATATTGCGATTGCAACGTGAGACAGCCAGCTAGTAGTTAGTAGGTACTAGTCCAAGTAAATTTGTTATCAAACCAAGCCCCCCTTCCCCTTACTCACTCTTGTCATTTCTCCTTCTTCTCCTTCTCCCTCTAAATGTTCCCACCACACCTTATTCTGTTCTCAGAACCCTGCCATCATGTCTCAAGCTTCGGAGGAAGATAATGATGGGGGTGACGTGCTGTCACCAGAATCTCCGCTCACTCCAGATGGCATGTATCTTGCGAGAATGCCGTGGCACCCAGGTGAGCGAAAATTTTAATTAGTCGAGAAGACCGACAAATTGCAGGTCTGCTCGGTGAATGGAACGCAGTGAAATCGGCGAGCTGCGCAATGCTTCATGACAACGGAGAAGGAGGAGAAGAGGTAGGTGGATGGATGATGGATGAAAAGGCGAATGATGAAGCCTGTTTGGATTTCTAATGCTTCGTGCCCCCCACGTAAACATCATTTCTTCATTTTCTGCTCGGCTTTTCTCCTCTTCCTCTTTTGCCCATTAAAAGCTATTTTCTATCTATCTATCTCGCTCGAAATCTGCTGAAAGAGACAAAAAGCAAACATCGCCAATACGTCCATCAACAAAGGCAATTTCTATTTGTCCTACATACATCTCATCTTCCCTTTTCAACACGGATAAAATCATTGTTCTTCTGCTCTGTACCCTAGTCTACCTTCCAACCTGCTAAGCCAGATCCTAAGCCGATTACTGCGACAAAACGAACGCCTTCAGCTAATTTTCCTTCCCTCTGCTTCTCATGTTTGTCCAGTAGTCGTGTAAACAAAAACGCCGAAAGACAAGCCATATCAGGTGGCATAATTCAATTGAATATCTTGTCAAAAAGTGGATACGAAATTTTTTTTCTTGGTTTATTTTCACAGAGTTGCGACTCTTTTTTTTGAAAAAAAAACAACATAAAAGCTCTTATTTCTCTTATTGAAGCCTATTGAAGCCTATTATTTCCGCTCATTATCTGCAATTTCCCATTTATATTTCTCACTTTTTTTTATTTCTCTTTTTGATATTTCCCGTCAATATGAAAGTTGAAAAGACAGAAAACGGAGCACTTACTGCCTCTGTCAATGTCAATTTTACTTGCTCTGGGCCGTGGAAGGAGAAGAGTGTGGGGGCGTGTCAGATGCTAAGAAGACGCGAGAGCGGAAGCGGTTAGATGAGATAACAATTCAAAAGGCTTTCTGATTGTTGACATCCTCTTGATTACCCTCGTCTTTTATCACCTCTCCACTCATCTTACTGTACTTTCTATTCTTCTGTTAAGATCACTGGGAGCTTTCAAATCTTCTTAATGGAAAAAGAAAATCAAGCGGTGAGTTTGAAGAAAATGTGGTCTCCATGGTGAATTGGCCGGGCGGGTGGTGGGAAAATGGGCGCAAATCAGTAAGGAAAAATGTGTGACGTGATGACGACATCAGGCGACATATAGATGAGAATTGGATCAATCCCCGCCACTTGTAACCCGAAGCAAACTGACTCAAACATTTAGGCGCGTAAAACGGACCAAAATCATCTTCATGTGTATGTATCCGGTTTCCTGGATGGGTCCCCCCCTCTACTTTATTTGAGGGTACCACATGACTATGTCTATGCTTTGAACGGCCCGCGTGTCGTATGCACTTGATGACATGGTTCAAAATATTCAAATTTACAATCAAAGTAATCTGACAATGATAATGCTTCGCTCTTTTGGATTCTCTGTTTTTATATTTTTTTCAAAAAATAAGTTGGCCGTTCGCTTTTCCCTGTCCTCTCATTTCTAAGGCTTCATTGTCAGCGAGCCTCGAACCTCGAACATTTTCTGTCGTCGGCTCTCGTTCTCTCACTCTCTCGACGCGTTCATCTTGATTTGTTCGCTTTTGCCCATGATAACATCACCATTCTAGTCTCGAGTCAGTCGTCTGTCGCCCCGTTCCACTACTACGACTACAAATACATCCTTTTCTCCCTCTGTTTTTCATCATTTCGTCACCACCTCTTCAATAAACAAGACGTTCTGTCTATCCCTACCCTAATACCTACCTTTACCTATATTTATGCCCGAGGCTCGATTACCTCGTCTAACGTCATCCAGACGTTTAGGAGGTGCTCGATTTCGAAAGAAAGTGTGCAAAGTGCACAGGTTTTCTTTACGTCAATGGCTCCATTCCAATTATTCCTAATTATAGCTATTATCTATAATCTTTGAATCTATTTTCGTACCTATGGCGCATTTCCAAAAGCAAGATATAAACGATTGTCTTTTTCGGTTTTAGAAGAAGATATAGAAAATCCTCTATGCGTTCGGCCACGCAATCCCTCGCATTTTTCATTTGCCTACTCCGGTATTTGCTTTTTGTGGCCTGTTTCATGCCAGCTGCTCCAACTGTGTACTAGAATCCGCCATTCATCCCCATATTCCCACCGGCTCGTACAAAATAGATACATCCATTCAAAATTATAGTCAGTTTTTGGAAGTTCCCTCAAACAAGCTCCTATTCCCGTTTATTTTTTGCCTGTCCTGCTCATAATCCAAAATGATCCGTCAGTTTTAAAGGAAGCTTGACAGGCACTGATAATCAGCGAATAAGTAGTGAAGATTAGAATACGCGGGTATGTATGTCGGCTATCTACGGCGGCACAACATCAACATTTTCATCCCATTTTTGAGTGTTGACGTGTTGTCGAATACTAGAACTTTCGGTAATTCTAGAAGAAAACTAAGCTAATCAGAGGGCGTGGGACACAGCATGTGAGCCATTCGTCATAGAAACTTCATCAACAAAGACTCAGTCAAATCGAAGTTTTTCAGCCAGATCCAGCTGCTCCCGGTGATGAGCAGCAAGAAGCTGGTTCATCATCCGCAGTTGCTCAAGAATCTCGAAAAACTGTGGTATTCCAAGAACCAGGTACCGTATTCATGACAATGTTACTTTCCTAGAGACGAATAACTTTCAGAAACTGGTCTGAATGAATGCGATCAACTAGCCAACCCGCACGATTCTGAGGTTCGTTTCAGGGTGTTTTGTTTTGTTTCCTTGGCCAATAAATTCTGGCCGGGTGATGTGTAGGATAGTAAAGTTAAGCAATGCCACATGCGAGTTGTCATAAAATCGTCGGGAGGGTTGGTCGACGGAAACAGAAACGAATCGAAACCCAATCCCAACTCACTCTAATTGTATTCTACCCAGACTATTTCAAGTAAAGTGAATAATTTTCAAATTTTTTAGGAAGGCAACCGGAAAATGTCATTGGTTGGAAAACCATTAACATATAAGAATTACCGTACTGATCAACGGTTTCGCAGAATGCAGAACAAAATGCACAATTTTTTGGAGAGGCCGCGAGGTTGGAAAGCGGCCACCTACCATCTTGCGGTGTACGTTTCAAAAAATAAAAATAAATAGTGTTCAAAGTTTGATTTTAGCCTAGTAATGGTTTTGATGTGTCTTGCCCTCTCAGTTTTCTCAACTATGCCTGACTTTGAAGTGAAGGCGACTATTGTTTTGTATTATCTTGTAAGTGACCAAAAATAAACTGAATTTCATATTGAACGAAAATGTTCTTTAGGAAATAGTATTTGTGATCTGGCTCGCAACGGAGTACGTTTGTCGTGTCTGGTCCGCCGGATGTCGCTCAAGATACCGCGGAATAAGTGGACGGATTCGATTTGCTACAAGCGCCTACTGCGTCATTGGTAAGAACACCTTGTCCCTGTTCTGATTTTCTGACTGACTATACATACTACATGTTCAGATATTATTGTCATTCTGGCCTCAATCACCGTGCTATGCATTGGAGCCACCGGACAAGTCTTCGCGGCGTCGGCGATTAGAGGACTACGATTCTTCCAAATTTTGAGAATGTTGAGAATCGATAGACGCGCGGGGACTTGGAAACTGCTTGGAAGCGTCGTATGGGCTCATAGACAGGTAACAAGCATTCTATGAAAAAAGGGAAAGGACATACCTGCACATGATGGAGAGAGGGACCAGTAAGCGAATAGAGCGACCAACTGACTGTAGAAAACACAATGGTCCGTCTATTTATACTGCCCATGCGCAAGGAAAAGGGGGAGGAGAAAGGTTGGACACATACCTTCCAGAACAGTCTGTGGGCCTAATAAACAATAGAGAGGGTGATAATTGAGAGAGTCCCAAGATGGATGGATAATGACAATCCCCCGTTGTGATCTTTGATTTTTCGTAGTGTAAATACTGTAGTCGTGTAGTTCAAGAGATCAAAGATCAAGATTGAAGATCAAGAAATCAACATTGTATATATTATGCATATTCATTATGTTTTTCCTTCCAGGAGCTCCTGACCACGGTGTATATTGGATTCTTAGGACTGATTTTCTCCTCATTTTTGGTCTACCTTTGCGAGAAGAACACCAATGACAAGTATCAAACATTCGCCGACGCCTTGTGGTGGGGAGTGGTATGACATCAACTATGAACTACAAATTGCAAATATGCATATTTAGATCACCTTATCAACAGTTGGATACGGAGATAAAACTCCCGAGACCTGGCCGGGCAAAATCATCGCCGCATTCTGTGCCCTTCTAGGAATCTCGTTCTTTGCTCTCCCAGCGGTTAGACATAGGATGTCGAAAAAATGAATAACAAGTAGTTTTTCTAGGGAATCCTGGGATCAGGATTTGCTTTAAAAGTGCAACAACACCAACGTCAAAAACACTTGATCCGACGACGAATCCCTGCTGCAAAACTCATCCAATGTCTCTGGCGTCATTACTCTGCAGCGCCAGAATCCACTTCGTTGGCCACATGGAAAATACATTTGGCTAGAGAACTGCCACCACTGTTAGTGTTGAGATATCCAATTTTTCAACAAACGGTCTGTTTTTCAGAGTGAAACTCACACCGAATGGAAGCAACAATGCAGCAGGTCTCATCAGTCGCCTCAGACAGAGCACAAAACGAGGTCCAAATGCGAATGCTCAAAGTCTCGCTGTCAATTCACAAACTTCATCCAAAAACCTTTCTGTTCCACGTGTTCATGACACAATCAGTCTAGTTTCCACTTCTGACATCTCAGAAATTGAACAACTCGGAGCTCTGGGATTTTCTCTTGGTAACAAACCGTTGTGTCAATTGACAACACAATTTTTTATGATCCAGGCTGGAAATCAAAATCAAAATACGGAGGTTCTAGAAAAGCCGCTGATGACTCAATGATACAATCCAGAATGATGGCGGCGTCGAATACACACGCTTTAGACGGTACTTTGAACATTTTAATTGAACGCATGAAAAATCAAAAGCAAAACGTTGTAAACTTGGTCCCAGTTATGTAAAGAAACTCTTTCTTCCATTAACCAAAACGTGTCTAAAAGCAAAAACACATTTTCCTCCCGAAATATGTATACTTAAAAGAATGCGTAGAAACTTGCAAAATTTGAATGCTATTGGCGTTTCTGAGCGCTGGAATGACAATATAAACGCACAGTTTTGAAGTAGAGATATATACTCTTTCTTTCTCAACTCACATCTTCTTTTGTGTCATTAACATTCACATGCCACGTCATCTTGTCGTCGTAATCTTTCTATTGCCCTTCTGTCTTTCTTATTCCCATTCCCATTCCCCCCGTTGCAATGTTTGAGTGTCCTTACAATCTCTAGATGTGCGGCGGCGCTCACAGAGGTCCGTATCTCTGTGTCGTGACGTAGTCAACAATGGACAATACCTGCGACCCTCGCAACCACGGTCCACATTGTCCGACGGCGACGTCATTGGAGACTACTCGCTCATGATGGCACCCATTTACCAGTGGTGCGATCAAATGGTCAAAAGGAACAATACGCCTGTCGAGGACGGGGTGTGGAGTCAATTATCACAACTAACCACGTGTGCCACCCGCAGGGCCGAGGACATTTCAGATGTCGATGGTGAGCAAGACAAAGGAGAAAATAATGAGAGAAAGAGTATGAAAAAATGATTGAGTGTGATGACTAATTATCCAAACAAACACCCAGACTACCCTCAGATTTGTTTATAATCATTTTAACATCTGATTCTCAACCTTCACATAAACGCTTAGGGAACGAGAATGAAACAATTCCGCTTGTTTTTTCTTTGCTTTTTGGAATGATTTAACGCTTGAGAATGCTGAGAATGCGCATGAATCTAGAAGTTGCATAGTTTCTCTCTATTTTTCCTAACTTCCATTTCACATCTTGCTTCGTTTTTTTGCTTCACAACGTATGCTTCTTTTCAGGACCCTCTAGTCATATATGTTTCCCTTAGACGCTTTTGTTTCTATGTTCTGAGTTTTTACATTAGGTTTTGGTTGTGGTTTTTGAAAGAGAAAATACGAATTAGGGGAATTTCATTCATTTTCAGATGGGAATTCAATACTGCAAAATTTGCATTGGTTTTTATTGCTAGAGTGTTTTAAGATCAATCATCTAGTGATGTTTTTTTTGTTGAAATGAGCAGATTAATTTCAGAAGAGGAGAACATTGGATACCAACCACAAACAATTGAAGAGTTCACCCCAGCACTCAAGAATTGTGTTCGGGCAATTCGACGAATTCAGTTACTTGTTGCTCGAAGAAAATTCAAAGAGGCTCTGAAACCATATGATGTCAAGGATGTCATTGAGCAGTACTCTGCAGGCCACGTGGACCTTCAAAGCCGCGTGAAAACAGTTCAAGCTAAGCTCGATGTGATTTGTGGAAAAAACATTGAAAAGATGGAGCCAAAGATCTCAATGTACAGCAGAATTGCTACTCTAGAGACAACTGTGAGTATCGCTGTTTTTGAACTTTTCAAGTACAAGAAGTTATTTGTCCAGGTAGAAAAGATCGATAAGAAGTTGGATCTGATGGTTGAAATGATGATGGGTCAAAGCCCGAGTCAACGTGTTTATACTCAACAGACTTCTCCAAGAGAGCAGTTCAGTGAGCCAAGTAGTGCTAGACGGGATTTGAACAGATCGAGAAGATCGGTGACTAGTACAGATATGGAAATGTTTACTGCAAGGTAACAAGCTTTATTAACCACTTTTTTACTAAATTTGGATCAATTTTAAATCTTTAGATCTCATTCTCCTGGATACATTGGAGATGCACTGATTGCTCAAGCTCCTCACGCTGATGAGGAAGAGGAAGAGGAAGATGACGTGGCAGTGGATGATGAAACAAGTCCGCTGAACAATGGACCGAGCACTTCTAGCTGCTGAAACCGTTTTTTTTTTAAATTTCTATTTCTAACATTCTTTTTTTTGCATATGGTACAAACTTAAAGTGCTAAAACTAAAAATCTATTTTCTCTCACCATTTTCAATTTTTTTTACTTTTCTGTCTCTCGCATAATCTTTTTCTTACACTGTGTACATTCTCAATTCAAATGTCAAAACCAACAAAGAAATCTGTTCGCAAACCGACCCCGAAATCTCGCTCCGATTTTGATTGTTACGGATCTATGAACCCATCTCTGACGCATATTTCAATTGATTCATGAACATGTTCTCCAACCGTTTATTCTATTTCTTTAATCGTGTTTTAAATTGTATATTATGAGTTTTCCAACAAAAAATGTTTGTTCATTATTCTAATTTATTATTGTTTCAAAGGAACTTTTTCAAATAACTTTTTTTAAGATGATGAATGAAAATATACAGTGAAAAAAATTAAAATAACGTTTTGAGATGTTTGATTGAACTGTCATAGGTAGATTCGATGAGATACTAATATAGCATTGATAACACTGTTAAAGCAATATTTTCAGGTAGATATAATGAGTTTAAGCTGCTTGTTTCAGAATCTCGTGCAATTTGAACTATCTGGAGTTAGCAATGATCCACAGGAGCAGATGCTTGGTAAGTTGGCAAGAGGAGCTCTTCGAATCGTGCCGTGGGGCGTTTTTTCCAGTTTTTCTAGTTTTTCCAACTAAAAATTTGAAATTTTTTTTGAAAAATCTTTTTGATTCTTATAACTTACTGCTTCTTTAAGATTTATCGGTATTTCTAAGTGGAAGACAATAGCTAATTCTGATTCCTTCTTCAATTTCTCCCGTTCCTTTTTCAAATACCGGTATATCATTTTGTTTGCGTAGCTTTGCAGCTTTCCAGCTGGCGATTTCACATAAACTCCACAAATTAATTGACGATACGGAGCATAAGCAAACGCAGTGATAAATGGGTTGATGATCTTAAAGTTGATGAGTCAATTGAGAAAATAAATGTGTGAAGGTTTTTTTTCTCTTACAGGGTTCAGAATCAACAAATATAACATGCACCATGTGAACCAACTCCAACTTTGCTTCGTATTGCATTCCAAAGTAGGCCAGCTAGAAATGTTGGACTTTATGTTTTTCAAACTTTATTTTTTTCTTTCTCAATTTTGTTTTCAACTCACGCAATCATATGAATTCTGGCCAAATTTGCAAGACGATAAGGCAAAAGACTACAAGAAGTCCATAGAGTAGTTGCGAATATAAATGCAAAAGATGTAGCCTGAAACGAGAAATTTCTATCAAAACATGTCATCTCAAAGCTAAAATGTACCTTGTAGTCGTTTTTTCTAGAAGTCATAGCTCCAATTGTCAATTTCCGTTTTCTATTAGTCAAACTATGTAAAAAACAAGAAACGAAAAGAGAAGACATTATGGGAATGACACAGAAGACCAGAGTAAATGCTTCATAGAAGAATTTGTTTATTGGCGAAAGCTGGAATGATAAAATTTTTCCAGGTACTAATGGAAATCTAAAATTCAAATTTACCTTTCCGCTACTCATGAAAACTGTCAAAAACACAAATTGAACTTCCATGGGGTCCTAGAAATTTTGAAAGTGTGTAAATGTTAATATTTATGACTAACCTTGGTTTCTATTTTCCTATCCATAAAGTACATATAACTGTACATCCAGTAATACGTGGCAAACCTGAAAAATATCTGTATTGATATTTTAAGGGTCATGAGGGCTTACGCAATTGATATGCCCCATATCAAATAGCAAAAGAGTTTCGCTCTGAAGTATGACATCCAAACGTCATATTTGAAAGGCCAACAGAAAAAAATTAGCTGAACAATTATGGTTACATTTCAAAGAAATGGATGGAATGAAAAACTCACTTTATCAAAGTTCAAAAGCGTCAAAGAAAGTCCGGATACCGCTAATCCAACCCAATTTGCGAAATTCAAAAAAACTGTTACTGATGGGTAATGGGTCCCTGTGTACCTCCGGGTGACAAGTTCATATGGGTGACACAATACTAAAATTAAGGAAAGTATGAAAATATACTGATTTGCTATAAACCTACATGTTAAAATAGTGTCTCCAATTGTCATATTCAAAATAAACAAGTGCAACGTGTCTCCTTTCTCTTTGTATAATTTTAATGAGCTCGCAATGACAATTACGTTGAAAACAGTTGCTAATAGACATGCAATTATCAGGAGTTCATCCATCTTCAAAAATGAGATGCAATAACAAAATATATTAATATGTAGCTAATTTCAAATTGTTACCGTTGTGGCAAAAAACACAAATGACGACGTATAAAAGCAGTTTTTCTTTTTGTTTTCTGCAGCATGAATAGACGCAGACGCGGCTGTTCCAAATTGAGACAAGAACTCATCGGGAAGATCGGTAAAGTCATTCCATGTCGGCATAGATTCCATTACCGATTGACTCATTGAAAACGGCATTGCGACAGGGGGGCAACTTGATAGTTTGTTTACGAAATGAACGATCACGTCCTGAGAAGAAGCATGTGGAATAATTTCAATTCAAAATCACGCGTTGTTTGTCAGTCACACAAACTTACTTTTGGTTGATAGCTATTGTAGTCTTTGGGAAAAAAAGTGTGGGGCTTAGAAAATATCTGGCTGCAAAACGTTTTCGCTGAACATGTTTCATCAAAAAGTCCCAACACCTTGATGTCAGTTTGCATTAATTTTTCAGAACCCTTTCTGCATAAAAACTAGTTCCTCACGCACACATTGCCAAGGTCCGGAAGTGATCTCGTTGATGCCACCCACGGACGGACAAAATACACATTTTTTTTGAAAAGTAAAAATATGTAGATCTGCTTTCAAAAAACCCTACAATTGAAATGTGTTATATATTTATTTTGAAGAGAAAAACTTGACAAAGAAAAAATGAAATAAACGCAAATTAGGAACTATTACAGGAAATCCACCAAAAACAATACTGATTGCGGAGAGAGGAGAAAAAGAGAGAGAGAGAAAGAGATGATGAAATTGTATACTTTCTAAACTTTTTGCTTTTTTGTTTAGAAAGTTTTAACTTCATCAATTTGAAAATGAGAATCTTGCAAAGTCAAACCACTATGGGTCATACCGTAGGGAGGCATCATGGGTGTTGGTTGCATAAGGCAGAACATGAAACAAGTCAAAAGAAAACAAGATTAACATTTACTTCCGGCTTGCAACTTTTTGTCGGTTGCAGCTTGCGATTCGAACGAGAATCCATCGTCGTTTTTCATCGGAGTCGCAGGCGGCTCACTCATCGAGATGCGCACTACCTTAACAAACGATATAACAGAAAGTTCTAAAATTTCGCAATACTTCAGTTGACTGTCGGAGGCTGGCGAGTTCTGTGCAAGACGATCGACGGTTGCGATTCCTTCTGACGGACGCGAAACTGCTGTCGGACTGCAAACCATCCGGTTGGTACGAATACAAAGGGCGATTTCCAACTGGAATATTAACAAGGAACTTCTTGATCGTCAGGCGGTATGGCGCGTAGATCAGCGACGTGATGAGTGGGTTGACTATCTGAAATTGGAAAATTTCAACATTCAACTTTATTTTATCAAAGAAATCAGCTACCAACCGGATTCAATGTGAGAAGGTAGACAAGTACCCAGGCAATCCAGTTCATTCTCTGTTTGCCTTCACAACTCAATTCGGACCATCTGGAACATGCTGAAACGTCGTCGCACGCAACTTACTCTTGAAACCTACGTGAACAAATGGATGCGGGCAAGATTAACTACTCTGTAAGGAAGCAAGCTACACGACGTCCACGCCGTCGTTGCAAAAATAAAAGCCAAGGACTTGACCTGAGAGAGAAGTTTCTAAAAGAACGTATTTGCCCTGGTGAAATTCAAACTACCTTGTTTTTCAAGGCACTTGTGTCTCCGGCGTTTGTGGCATTTCTTTTGCTTCGAGTCAGGTTGAATAGGTAGATAGAGACGATCAGAGAAGAAGTTACCGGGAGGACGCAGAATAACATCGTGAAGATCTCGTAGTAGAATTTCTTGCTAGGCGACATCTAAGAATAAATAAGAAAATTTTAGAAGATACTCAATAGTTGGAAAGGCTCACTTGAAGAGAACAATCTTGATGAAAAATATATACAATGTTAAACAGCCAACAGTACGAAACAAATCTAAACAAATTAAGTAATCTAAATACAAAATCCCCGTTTAACATACCCAATCGACACTGCCCAAATAGCCAAACAAAACATAGCCGCTCTCCTTTTTGACATTGATCTGTCATAATTCAAAGGCCACCGGAAATAGATAAGCTGCAATTAATCCGATGGGTCACACACATTTCTCACGTTTTTTTGCGTGGGTTACAGATTATTCACCTTATCAACATTGAGAAGTGTTAGTGATAACCCGGAAACCGCCAAACCAATCCAATTAAAGTAGTGAACGACTGCACAGAGATGCTTTTGTTGGAGGAAGTCATGTTTTCGGATGAGTAACTCGTTTGGGTGACAGAAAACTAAAATTTAAAAGATTTTGTTTCTCTTAATCTTTGTTTAGTTACTTGTTAGTACTAAGTCCCCAATTGTCATGTTAAGAATGAATAAATGCATTGTGTCACCACTCCGTTTGAAAAGTTTGATGGCACAAAAAATGACCATCACATTGAATACTGTAGCTGCCATACTTGCAGCAAGTAGCATGTCATCCACCTTGAAAACTCAAGAAACTCTCTAGAATTGGGAATTTTCTTACAGTATAGGTGAAAATTGTGAACATCGGGTCGTTATAACACTCTTCATACTCTGCATATGACTCTGTGATAGTGCTAGTGACCGACGAAGTCATGGTGGTGCTTCCCTCAAAAAGAGGGACCAAAGTGGTCTCGAACGGAAGAATTTCTTCCATTTCGAGACACTGAAACCTCCAGTGTGTTTTCTGGAACAGGGAATAGAGCTGAGAATGGCTGACAAAGAAGAAGAAGAAGGAGAAGGAGAAGAGGATGGGGAAGAAGTAGATCAGGGGGCGAAACAAGGGAAAATAGACGGGTGATGGAGGCATGACTATTGTCGAAACGTGCATGAACAAGATGGGGGCCAATTGGTACGGCCCGTAGCAATACGTATCATTTTCCCTGGATAATTTGGGCTAATTATATCATGTACTGTATTTCGAATGCGGTTTTTTTTGTTGCCGCTCTCTCAAATGGCCGGACGGACGGACGGGCGGGCCCAACTATTATAGACTCATAACCTCAATAGACGCCATAAGAAAAAAATAAAGAAAGAAAGAAGAACTGAATTTGGTCAGAGAATAAATTGAGAGCATCTGACCTGGCAATGGTGTATTCACTTACCCTTTTCTCTTTTTGAAACACCGCCCGCCACGATAACAATGATTACCAACTGACAACTTGAGAAGCGTCGAGTTTTTTGTAGTTTTTTCTTTTTCATTTTTCATTTTATTCGAATTATATACAAAAACATAAAAATATGAACATCACAGGTTTATTTATGAGTTGAGCTACCAGAGAGAAAAAAAACGGATAATTGAGTATTAAAGAGTATTAAAGAAAAATGTTGAAAGATTTTGAAAATTGAGTGACAGGGAATCTGAATATCAGACAGAAAGTGTTTAATATGTACTGTTCAAAAAAAGAGATCATGATGAGGTTGGTTCGACGAGAAAATAGAGACAGGTGGAGAAAGAAAGCAAGCGTCAATGAAAAAATTTCAAAAAAGTTCTAAGAGAAAGGTTACAGCATTTCGGTTGGCTTTCGGAGATAGATATCCTTTCCTATGTTAGCAAGATCGAATTGGAGTACACTCATCAACTGAAAACTCCCATTTCAAACATTTTCCAACCAAAATGTAACTTGCAGCAATATAATCACGACGTTTCTCTCCATAGTTTACAAAAGTTGAGATTGCCATCAGAATGACTGAGAATCGATTCATTCCAATCTTGAAACCATACTCTGCCACGAGATATTTCCTCAAAAGGGTGGTCAGTTTTTCACGTTCCTCATTGACGATTATTCTTGCATGTTGCGACATTTCCAAGTTATCTGAACACAAATTTATAGCGGCTGATAATTTTTTGTTTCAATACCTGGAGAAAACAGGCAGATGGATTTGAAGAACGAATACTCTGTCATTGTGATTTTGTTCTTCAAAAACTCATTGACAGGCGCGTTGTACATTTCTGCGTAGTAGTTGACGAACACTTTGCTGAAAGCTCTGAAATCAGAAAAAATCAAGGCAAGCTAGAAGTTCTTACCGTTTCTCGTCCTTTTTGATGTCTACCATCTTCCGTTCAAACGCGTTTAAGCCATCTGGGAATGTAAGTGTGCACGATTTGGCTTCAAAGTAAGAGTAGAAGGATTGAGTGGCAACATGTAGAACACCGCCAATGTGCGAGATCAAGCATTTCTAGAATTGGTAATTGAGATAATGTATTGACAGTTACAAATGTACTTGATCCAGCTCACTGAGCTTTCTGAAAGACTCAAAGGTCTTGGCGAATTCAACAAGGAGAATGAGATCGACAACCATCCAATATCTTACTGGGTCTTGTGTGTATAGTGTTCCGGGTTTCTGAAAAAAAGGAGAATAAACTCAGCATTTCCGAGGTAGATTTGACTACTCACTCTGTCAATCATGTGATTTTCTCCAATAAGTATATTCTTTCTGAGAAGTTGGCCGAGGCTCATATCCTCTTCAACCGGTAAAGTTCCAGGAACACGGTGTCGTAGGATTGCATCCTCACGACGGAACTGAAAATTGTTTTTTTTTTAGGTTTTACGAATTGATGGAGCTTACAATCTCATCAACCCATCGATAAGTGTGAATGGTTGTCTCTCGAATTGGAGCTTCTACAAACGGAATCAAAGCAAGCGACTTGTCATCTTGAAGGATCGAATGCATATCCTCATCTCCACTGTCCATTTCATCAGTCTCCCCGTGTTTGCAACTTGGGAATTGAATGGCTGCAGGATTCATTCCCACACGAACACACTTCTCGAATCGACAAGCACGACAAGCACAACGGAAGTCCTTTGTGAAAAGACAATTTCCTCCTTTTGAACACACGAATTTTCTACTGTTGATGATGGTTCGCCGGAAAAATGTCTTGCATCCATTGCAACTAAGCACATCGTAATGGTATCCGGTAGGCTGAAAAGTGAAAGAATTTGAATTTGAATATATTGATTTCTTCCTATTTTTCAAGCAGTCAACATTGTTTTTCCTGGTTAGTTTCCTCAATCGTCACTCCTGTTCCATTGAATGTCTCATTGTTTCACTTCCTTCCTCTCCGTTCTCTGTCCCACCTTTCACTGATCTTTGTACTGTTTCGACAACTATTAATACCTTTCCCTACAACCCCTCCCCCTCTTCTCTTTCCTCTCAATTCGCCGAAGAGCGATTGATCTATTATCAAATACACATGCTACAAAATGCGACTACATCGCTGTTAATACGGAACACATTTTGAACCGAACTGACCCGATCTCCACACACTGAGCAATGATGTTTGTCACTCTTGCGAACGTTTCGAATCTTGCGAATCGGGGCGGGAAGAGGAAGTTCGTTGGATGAACACTCCATCATGTTGGCATCGTCGGTTGGTGAACATAGCGGAGATATGGAATCCGAGGACATGGGCGAATGAGAGGACAAACTTCCGTCCACCTGAATTGAAATCTAGATTGAGATAAGGAAAGCAAGAATATTGCAAGTGATTTTTCTGGCAAAACTTTTCATGAATAGTCTAGTCAACTCTCTGTCTGAAGTACTAAAGTGCAAACGCTTCTTTTTTCTGTCGGATGACAGCTCCTTAACCCCTTTTCTCATTTCCAAATCTGCCGAAATCTACCGTTGGCCTTCAAACAATATAAAGATCAGTTCAAATTTTCCAACATCTCTTCTGAGTCAAAGCAAACATAGAAAGAGCAAAATGCAGCTCCACAAGTGTATTGTTTGCCGAAAACGCGTGTACGAAAAACTGTAGCTTCCTTTTTTCGGCTCTCAGGAGCTTTACAGTCTACAACCGTGTTTTGGTCTCTGATCACCAGAAAGAAAGCTCCCTAGATTTATATATGTTTAAAAACGATGAAATTGTCAAAATACGAAAAATTAAACAAATTTTTAGCCTACAATCTTTGAAAAGCATCTGCGCAGGTGGAAATTGGAAATGAGCAATGAAAACACACAAAACCTCGCGGAAACCCCCAAAATTAGATTGGTATGACTAAAATAATGTTTGCTAGAGTCTTTTTGTTAGAGATCTTGTCCGAAAATAATCTTTAAAAGACAGATGGAGGAAAACAAGCTTTTTAGTGTTTTGAGCTCGTCATTTTTCATTTTGTCATCAGAAGCAAAGAAGTAGGAAGTAAGAAGAAAAAAGTGTAACTCTAGAAAAAAGGGAGTACTGTAATTAGAATGTCTAGCATGAGAAAAGTGCCTAGAACTAGAACCTAGCAGGAACCAAAAACCAACAAGTCCACCGGAAAATCAAAATGTTCTTTGTTTCATTGACCCGTTACAACTTTTCTATTTAATTTTATACAAGACCAAATTGTGTCCAGACCCAACACAAACCACGCGCAGATCTTGTTCAGTTTCAAAACTTTCAGTGAAAAATAAAGTTGAACTGAATAAACTGTGAATTGCTAGAGATTGTTTCGGTGGTCCGAGATGGCTATCAAGGTAAATTACATGAATTACAACCGGGGTGAATGAGGAAAAGGGGTGGCAAGATGATAGATAAACTGACCCAGTTAATGGAATCACGACTGATCCACATTGGCGGTGAAGGGTGTAGCAGTTTGTTGGATTTGTCAAGATGGGTGCAGTTCATCGTCTCCCAGTAGGAAGACATCTGAAAAAGGCTTTGAAATATTGAAAGAGTTTTGAAAAGAAAAAGGATGAATAAGTAAGATGAGTGGAAAAAAGTAGAAAACGTGGAAAAAGGGAAGAGCAAATAAATAAACAAACGATTATTTTTAAAATAGTGCAAGGCAAAGGCGAAAGCACAAGTAAAATGGAAATTTAATACCAATACCAATACCTTTGAATACCTTGTGCATAGGCTAAAAGTAAAAGTTGACATGTGATGCACTTTTCAACAATTCTCAAAAAAAAACCATTTATGAATATGAACCGTTATCGATTACAGTGAGGGTGTCATTGTCAGACGCGTTTCATCATCAGACCCTCCCCAATCTTGTTTTTCCCCTCCCCCCCCCCGATTCTCCACAGAAGTTTTTTGCCTAGACTGCTGGGTCATTCATTCACCGATTTGGTTTTTTATTCCACGTTGATAAAATGGAAAATAGAACGAAAAGAAGAGGGAAAAATGAGAGAGGTACAAAGTCAAAGTGGTGGGTGGAATTCAATCTTGGCGTTGGATCGAGACGAGGGAGAAGAGGAAAACAGGAGAACAAGATAGGTGGGCAATCGGGTAGAAGGGCCAGACATGCTGGTCACAAAATTGCCGAATCAGCCATCACAAACGACAAAAACCAACGGTTGCTGGGTAATGAGGTCAAAGTTATGCACCGGAGCTACTGGGAAATGCAGTTTTCCTCCACCCACATGTCTGATACAGGTGATTTCGACAGAATTGTGATCTTGCCTACTCACTTCGATTTCTCTGCCCCGTTTCGTTTTCTCCTCTACACCGTAGTTTCTGCCGCCATTTTTGTGACCAACACGAGGGGAGATAGGAAATTGAAGAAAGGTGGAAAGAGGACGGGGAGAACAAGAGAGAATACGATGCGATAAAGGAAACTGAAGATCTACGGACTATTGACATTGTAGTCAGTTTCTTCGTTTTTTGATGGAAAAATAAAAAGATAAGAATCTAGAAAGAAAATAAGGAAGAAAATACTAAAATTGGACTGTTTAAATTGTAAAATATTACTAAAAATGTAGCTCAAGATTTGAATTATTGTTTTTAACATTGAATCTTGAATCTTGGATCTTGGATTATAGACCACCATCAAGCTTAAGACTTTGTTGTTAATTATAAAACATGTTGAAAGGCTTCTTGTGGATCTCATGGAACCCGGTCAACTGAGAATTATTCATACTTATCAGAAAACGGTTGACAGTTTCTTTAACATCAGCCTCCCCACAAAAAGTTTGTCACCTCATACTACTAGAAAATATTAATGAGATCAAAATGTGTCATAGATCCCATGGTGTTACTGGAGTGTATCACTAGGACATGCTCAACCGGACACTGAGAACTATGGCTTCGACTTCCTTCCCCGAAACTAGAACTGATCATGTACTTTCATATCAGTCTGCGAAAAAGACGAAGAGTTGCTAATCGGAAACAGAATTCCGTCCGAAATAGGCGGAATTTTTGTGACTATGTATTCTTTCGCATTTTCCTGTCCTGGCTGACTTGATAACAAAAGATGATACATCACTTTTCTAGAAGTTATTAATTATTTCGTAACTGTTATCTTTGGAAATCACTAGGCTCAACGGAACAGGAATTCTGAGAATTTCAGCGTCTTCTTTCATCAATCTTCAAAAATTCGAGACTAGGAATGGTCTTAGACTGATTTTTATCAAAAGTTCAGAAAATCAGACGATGGTGAAACGAAACTCGTTTTCTGCAAAATAAGATTAAATCTAAAACCCGCCTCTGAAATATTTCTGCAAAGCGGACATTGGCTAGCACCATGGGCACAAAATATTAGTCATTGGAGGCGGATAACATGACTAGACTCTGATCACTACTTTCACGTCAACGGTCTGACGACATATTGTGGCGCCAACTCTGTATCCGCTTAATTAAGCGTATTGTGCCAAAACTTGCGAAAATCTTGCATGGGAAGACGGGGAAGCTCTGAAAATTTCCGGTGCTTTATAACGGAAATCAAATATGCCTGTGTCAGAGCTAACATGAGTTGGGTTCTGAGTCAGGGAACGTGAAGTGAGACAAGGTAAACTGGTAGCACAGAAATGATGACAAATGCTAGTGGCAACGGAGGTGTAAAACGAATCTCGTGGCCGATAGACTAAAGGGGTGGTCGACGGGGGAGAAAAATAGAAAAGGGCGAGGAGGAGAACGAGAGACTGACTTTAACCGCAACGTTTTTGTGACTGACTCTGACTGTTGCCCTGCAGCCTGTATTTTCAAGAGACTTAGGTTGCGGAAGAAACACTGTGTTCACGTGTTTTACAACATGACAATGACAGCGCGCGGCGCGATCGTAGGGAAAAAAGAGAAAGAGAACTTGGCACAGTTCAAACGGATCACAAAATGTTTCACCTTCCTGTACATTTAACCAAAGAGAGAATATGAGACAGGTAGACAGCAGTCTCAAGTTCAATAGAGAATTCATGTTTGTGTGCAATTGGAGTACATGTTTTATTAGTCACCGTCGTCGGAAGACTATATTCTTTGTCCTACCGTCATTGTTACCAACTATTCACTGGTCGGCCGAGTAGATAAACAGATCAATGAGAAATCGGTGGCAGGCTCATGTGATAATTGAATTTCTCATTTCCAACTAACTGCCATTTCTAACTAACAACGTCACTCGATTTCTTTTCTTTTTTTCAATTTCCTAAAAATTACTATAGTCTGAGGGGATTGAAAGTAAAACAAAACCGGTGACTAAAATACAACAAGGGAAATGAAACAGATGTAGCGTAGGAAGGAGAACAGAATAGAATTGGAATGGAATAAAGTAAAATCGAATCGGGGAGGGTAATTAAAAGAGATCAGTTACAAAATGAATAGGCCAAACAGCGCAGGAGAATGTTTCCATTGTCACTAACAGAACATGGAACAACGTTGACAATTGGAGGCTAAAGATGGTGATAACAAAGTTTGTTGGAACGGGGCCAAAAATTGCTATCTTGCTATCAATGGATAAGGAAAAGGGGGGAGGGGATTTTTTTGTTGTTTTTTTTTTCATTGTCTGCCAGAAATTTTCTTTCTCTTTTCTTTTTCTTCCGTTCCGGCTTCAAAATATGACGTCTTTCGATAATGGGGGCCTAGACTAAGACTAAGCTTCTGTCTGTTCATTTGTGTCCAGAAAAACAAAACACAAAAATGTACAATTCAAAAAATGATCTTTGAGAAAATCTTCAAAGTTAAGTTCTACTTCTTGCTTTTCGTAACTGCTCTTTGTAACTCGAGTCGAGTTTTCAACTTTACCACGTGACGGTTCGATCTATACAATTATTGGTATTGTTGACTTTTCGCTGCGTTTTCAAAGCGAAAAGCATGCGAAAACTGCAGAAAAAGTTGTGACTCCAATTCTTTGATTGAATTACGTATATTTGAAGAATTTTCTGGAAAAAGTCCAAAGTTGAAAGAAGCAAATATTCCAGTACTTGTTTATCATATTCTTTCTCCTAAATTGGTCGTAAAAGAGCACTACGTCGGGAAAACCGTGTTTCAACGGTATCAGTATCACAAGTTGCTTGTCCACTACAATTATTATCAGTTCTTTTTCCTTTTCCTCCCCGAGACTCATTTCCGAATGACCTTCGTCCATTGGAGTCTACCGATTATTTGACGTATTTCATGAATGAATGAATGCCGGGTGGCGCGTTGAATTCACGAATTCATATGCGTTTCGAGGATGGATTTATTCCATTTTCCAACAACATGTAGTGCGTTGACGCGTGCAACATTAGCCGCGCACAGCGCTCCTAGCAACGATTTGGGGCCCAGCGACACTACGCTAAACATAGCTCCGAGAAGAGCCGGCGGACGGCTTTTTTACGTTCGCCGGCATATTCCTTCACTTGTTTTTTGTCTTTCATCCATAGTTTTCTATTCAAAAATGTCGTCAGCAACTGTGAAACGTGCGCGGGTGACCGCTAGAATTGCACAAGCGGAACATACAGGCCTTCCGACGTCTTCGGAAAATACACAACAACTTTTGGAAGAGGTATAGTATTGACAACTCAGTTTTTGTTGCGTTGGGAAGATGCTAAATTTAGACGGAAGGAAAACGAAAGCAACTAGATAAGAAATGCGGCGAATACGAGCAAATTTGCAAGAAGGTGGCGAAATTGAAGGCGGAGAAGCAACGACTAGAAACTGATCATTCGCAGTTGACGGTATGCAATGAATTTGCAGGTTCTCATTGTGTGTGGGTTTTATTGAAACAAAAATTGTTATCATTATTTGATTTTTAAAAAATGTAAACTAAGCAGAAGGCATATTGGTCTTTTGTCACGTGCCTGATAACACCACACCAAAAAGACAGTTTTCCATTCTTTTTATGGGATTTTTTTAACGGAAAGGGAAAATTTTAGGAAGTGTAAAGCGAAAACGTGATTGATTTAATTAAGATTGATACGCTTTAATAGTTTTGAAAAACTTTGAAAAGTTCAATCACAGGTAAACGCATGTATTTTTATCAAAAAATAGTGAAGTTCTAATAAAAACTTTTGAAATATCTCCCCCTCACATCTACCAAAGGATTAAAGGTATAATCCACTTTTTTGGAAACGTTTTTCAACTGATCTTTATAAATACGAAACGGTTTTCAATGATGTACAAACTGGTCGGGGTTAAAAGACAAAAGTGTGTCAGTTTGCTTTGACAAGAGGATTTAACGGAAATGAAAAGGGCGCGCAACACGGTGAAAATTTCGGTGGAATTGACATTCGACGTACTATTTCTGTGATTTGTAGTTAGTTGGCATGTGCATTTGTCTGACAGTTGGGTAAACTGTTTGCGCAGCTGAGGAGGGCGCAGAAAACCGTTTTGAGGCAAACGGAATTGTATAGGGAGGGAAAAGGATACATGTGACAACTTGTACTATCCGAAAATCAACTTGGAAATTGAAAAAAAAAAGTTCATGTAAAAACAACTCACTATCAATGTTCTCTTTTCCAAAGATCACTTGAATCTGCAGAGTCAATGTGATGAAACTGATCAAATGTTCACGAGACATGAGCAGGCTGCCGAAACAAGCTTCTTAACGCAGCAGCAAAAGAACAATGAAATGAACGCGGCGATGCAACAATGGACAGCTCTTGATGGAAAAGAGGAGAAACTGTATGACGATTTGAATCATGAAACCCTGCTCGAACTGGATCTCCGCGAAAAGTGTAAGAGGGTTTCTGTCCTGTGACGTGGCATGTTTACAAGATATTTTCAGGCAGTCAAATTGCCAAAAGTGTGGAACAACTGGGAAACGAAGCGGCGCAAAATGAAAAAGAGTATCGAGAACTCGAAACTGCATTTGATACAGATATGAAGACGGAAAAGGTATCCCACTCTACATATTCTGTACTTCTTATTTCACATGACTTTGTGCTTTGCACTTTTTGTGAAATGTGCTTCGTTCTCTTCCCTTTCCAATTCCCAGAGCTGAAATTATAGTTTATGACTGACTGAACGACTAGATCCGTGTTCGCACATTCGTTTGTTAGTATGATGGAATACGCCCTCGGGAGCCAGGGACTGACTCGATTCCATTAGTCATGATTGCATTATATCTTGGTTTTGGTTCTTTGTCTTAGCATCCATCCAGAAATCCAATCCAAGTCTTTCAGACACTCGAGCAGTACTTAGCGCGATTGATCGACGACGTTTTCTCGAATCAGAGGCGCTTAGAGGATATTCATATTGGTGAGTGGGAGTGGAATCCGCAACGTTTTGCTTTTTGCGGGGGTTACAGAAAAATGTCCATTTGCTAATAAAAAAATGACATAGGAGAAGTTTAGGTACCTCAAGAGGAAGAGCTGATTTTCGACAAGCGGAAAAGGCGTTGAGAGATCAGAAAAGGAATCATCGACGGTTTAGTCTTCAAGTTTTGGATGCTAAAGTAAACTTACCCTAAAAATAAAAATTTTGAAACTGATTTTAGGAAACTGGAAGGAAATCTGATTCTGATGACGTGGCAAACGGAGAAGAGAGTCTCCAAGTTGATGAAATGGAGGATGCCTGGGAATCCTTACAGGAAAAAATTTGGTTGAGAGAATTTGAACTCGTAGAGGAATCGGACAGGGTTAGTCTTTACTTCTGAGACAAAATAATATCAAAAATCATTACTAAAATTCTGAACTTCAGATGAATCAAAAATTGAAAATCCTAGAAGCAAAACAAGGATCGGCGGTGGCGGAAGAGGAAAAACAACAGCAGTTGAGAATTGCCAGGGATTATGCAAACTTGCAATCGTATTTGAAAAGAATCAGAACGCTCGAAAAACAGACATCTGTTCCAGACACACTCCCATGTATGCTGCATATACGGCAACATTGGACTTGGATCATAATTTGGTGGAAAAGTTGGAAAAGTTGGACATTGAAAGTCGGAGAAGTAAAAGTTCATTGAAAAATGTTTCTTCAAGTGGAGAAGACGTTTCCGTAAGAAGGGCACTCAAATTTTCAAAAGCATGAACTTTGAATGACCATCTTACAGAATTCTGAACGGAGTGGTGGTGGTGGTCAGAACGTCTCCAGACACAATGTGGAATTTGTCGATGAATTAGAACAGTTTCCGGAATATTTGGATATGATGAATAGTAGAAAAAAGGTGCGCAGAACGAAATACGTGAAATACCCCACTTTTTGATAAAAAAAATAGCAAAAAAAAATGGAAATTGTATGATTGATTTGATGAGCTGTTTATGGCCCATTTTTGTTTTGAGTGTTCGATTTTTGCTTTCTGTAAGTGAAGAGAACAAACAGGAACAGAAAAACAGAAAAACTACAAAGAACCAATTGAACAATGACAAAAATTCATTGAAAACAGTCTTTTCATGCTATGGAATTGTACAGAACACCCCCACATTTCCATTTCAAAATAACTTTTGCTTCCGCCCAGATTCTACGAGCAACTGAAAACGAGGCAAGCCGGGTGATGATCTACGAACTGAAAGAGCTGGAAGGAATAGTCAGTGGCCAAAGACAGGAAGCTCAAGCAATGGAAAAAGACATCAAATGGCTGAAGAATAGTATCCAGGTGAGGATACTGTAGACATATCGGAAGAATTAGGACTTATTGAACCCCCTGGCTGACTAATCGGAACATGATGCAAAGTGGAAACGTGATGATAATGATAGCAAATCCGATTCTTTTTTGTGTGTATCATAGCGCGGACATCGCCTCCTTATATTCGCCCGAACCGTTTATTTTTGATCTTTTCGCGCAACGCCCTCGTGCGCGAAGTGTGCGACGCGGCCATGTCACTTCTACGAAACACAACTTTTAGAAATAGAAGATGAGAAGGTTGGTCGATCTGTGAAATATCGAACATGATGCAAATGTTGTTTAGATGGTTAAGAGAGGGGGAACAATACAATTTCCGCTAGGAAGTAGGTGCTAGTTGACGTCATGTAGGAATTGTCATACGACAATGTCATTTGGGTGAATCACAGACTTGAGGGTAGATGTACCAATAAGATCAAGACGGAGTTCTTCGGAATTTAGAACTTTTGTAGAAATATGAAACAGCTCCTGTTCAAAAGAAAAAGTGGCTTGGTCGATCAATGTTATGCAAAGAAAATAGTCTAGACGTATTACCTGTAAATATTAACGTGGGTGTTCCAAATCGAAGCAAAATATTTGATATTTTGAGAGTACAAAATGATTTCATTCATTTTTCGTGACTTACAGCTCCGAAAGGCAGACATAAGCTTTTATAACTCCAAACGGGAGGAAATCGTCGAGAAGGCAAGAAAAGAGGATCAGCAGAAACTACAGAATCGGCAGCACAAACCAGAGAATTCGCAGCTCCCAGTGGTAATATTTATATACAGAAAACCATCCTAAAGCGTGACAATAATCCCTATTTTCAATGAGCAGGATTTGGTAGCATCGAGATGTGATGTTCTGGAAATGCGAGATCGAGTCGTTATTCTAGAAAATGAACGCATTATGCTGGCAAATCAGATCAAGGAAAGCAATCTGGAATGTGAGCGTCTCAATGATCAGTGGAAAATCTTGAAAGGGTTTGCTAAAAGCGTCGATGTTGATGTATGAGAAGTTGTATACAGTAATGCGATGAACGGATTAGTTTACAGAGCATCAGACGCATGAACAACGAAATAGACAGCTGGAGAATCAAAGTCGAGCAGTTGGACAGCCAAATTGAAAAGTTACAGAGAATGGAAAACTATGCATCATTGGCAAATGGCCAGCTACGGACCAATCTCGCTCTACTAAAACCTTATGGGAAGTTGTTACCCGTTCTTGCAATTGAATTACAAATATTTCAATTTTAAATTATCTCTTCAACAAAAAGTTTTCAGATGAAGAATATCAAGAGTTTGAGGGCCTCGTTGAAGCGAACAAACGACTGAATGATCAACTTGCCAGACATGTTATATAAAACATCCAATCACTTTAAGTGAAGATATACTTTTAGGAATTCCGGAATCAAGTTGAAGAGCTCAAACAAAATGGTGATGTCAATGTGTTATAACCACTTAAATAGCTCAAGTTTTGTTTTGATGTTATGATGTTGAAATTTGACTTTTGAAAACCGTCATTCCAATTTTAACTTAGATTTATATTTTGGGAATGAAGGCATGCAAGAAACAAGGAAGTGTTGAAAAATGAATAATGTTAGGTCAAGAGGAAAAAATAGACATCTAACTGAAAATTGCGTCCGGGAATCCGATGTTGTCACAGAAATTAACAAAGCGCATCGTAACGAGCGGAGTGTCGTTCTCGGAGGAACTGTCGAAGGAGTGCGAGGGACCACCAGGTGTACTGAACAATCGGGGCAGACGGTCTATGATTGATTAGTTTTACCTTGTTTTTCTCAGGAAATAAAGTAACATGCATAGTTTCAAGATGACAAAGAAAAGGTATTTACAAAGCAATCTTTGTTTGAATCAATTTTCATGATCTCCACGTCTTCTGGATTTAATAATGAGTGTATAGTACCAGTAGGTCAAAAACATGCATGTTCCTTCTTCATTGTGTGTTCCCAATGATTGACAATCAAAAAAAATCATCACCAGTCAAACTCATTTTCTGTCATCTCGATCCTCCCCCAGCATTCTGCACTGCACAGTAAACGTTTTTTATTCAAATTCTCTTATCTGAAACTAGTTTTGTATAGTTCTAGGCGGTAGAATTACTAGGTAGACATCCTCCCCCTCTCCCACCCCCAATTCAGTTTGACTCATCGTTTTTTCGCATAATTCTAAATATCGGGCAATAAAAACGCGAAAACAGCCAGCCAGCCACCCTATCCTGTGACCGACACTTTTAAAACTTTTTTTTCCAATAGCTTTTTTTGAATTGTCAATTGTCATCTCACAAATGTTTTTGCTAGATAAACATGACTTCTTTCGCCTTTTCCCCTCATTTTCTTCTTCTCGCTCTCTTTTTAGAATCCGATGTTTGTCAATATGATGTGTGTCTGGCAGGAAAAAGAGAAGAGCTCTCTTCAGGAAAGGAAAGGAAACGAGACAAGTGTGAAAAGAGACAATTTCCCTTTTGAAAATTTCCATAGCAATTGGCTCTTTTTGTGCTGCCAGACTGCCCTCCTGCGACCAAAATATCACATGTCGCAACAGCTCTCCCTTCCTCTCTTTTCCTCTCCAATTTTTGGGCTCGATCTCTATGTTTTAAGTATCCATTTCCTTTTTTTCACTCGGCATTTTTAGAGCTATGATTGCTACTAATCTACCATTCAACCGAATAGAACAAAAGGACATTATCCCTAGGCCCTCTTCAATGTTAGTACACTATTTGGTGCCTCAGTTAGGCAAATATTCGAATCGCGTGCGCTCGACCTTCTCCTTCTCCTCCTTTTCCCCGTCCTTCTCTCCCCCGGCGACCGACAGTAAAGCACTGCCTCCTTTTCATTCTCTTTTCCTTTTTCCTCTCACCTCGTCCTCCTCTTTCTCTTTTTTTCATCGCCCAACCCTACCCAACCATCCCCAATACAATCAATCATATGTGTTGTCTTTTCTCTTGCCCCCACTTTCATGTTGCATTGTTACCGTCTTCTAATTTTTTCCGATTACACTCTGAAGAAGAGGACGAAGAAGACGCCGACGTCATCTCTTCACGAGATCGTCTTCCTTCTGTCTTCTTCTGTACTTTCCTCCCCATGCACTAAGGTCAATTGACCAGAAAAGGAGTCCTCTCTCTCACGCTCTTTCTCTTTTTCGTTCTTTGGGAAGTATGAAAGTATATCCAACCGAATAATCAGAATAATTCCACCAGCTTGGTTTCAAATTGAGTTTGTCCTACATATTTCCACGTCACAAACTTCATTAAGCTAATCCTGTTTTCATGATCAGTCAGTTTGATAATTGTCACGTGCCATTTGCTTTTTGTCATCTCATCCCTGCATTTACCTCAATTCACCGATGTGTGCAAGATGTGTCAACATTTTCCTTTTCTTTTTCTATTTATTTCCAACAAAACCAAACGAAACCAACTTGGAAGATACAAAACCCAAAAGTTTTGTGACGTAATTGACAGTTTCGTGTTTGTTCCATGATGACATCAATCAACTGTTCGCCAATTTAATGTTTTTGACGTTAAGCAAAAAAATACGTGAGGAATCGCTAATTGAAACTAAGAAAATGATTCTTCTGAAGAAGAATATAATCACAGTTAATTAGAATTGTTTAAACTAAATTTTTAAAAAAACGACATATGCACTACTTTCTTGTTTTAGCTAATGATGTTTTTACCACCTTCATTTTTTGTTGAATTCTCAGAAAACCAAATGTTATGCCTGGCAAACAAAAAATTTTGAATCATCATTGTTTTTCATTTCACATTTCATTTTCACAAGTCATTTGACATGAAAACTCTGAAAATTTTGTCCTCTACTATCCTTTTAATGTCCTCTTATCATTAAAACACGCCCATCGTAACTCGGCCATTTTATGAACTTGCTCACTCATTGCCTCAGCTGATAACTCACTAGTCTTTTCCTTTTTCCCCATTTTTCTCGTGTCTTGGTCGACACCCACAGACGCCAAAAAAAGCCAAGCGCGAAGCGAAGATTAGAAAAGTGCGCAAGGCTGGCTGCATATCTCCTTTTCATCTCTTCAAGTCTATTCCTGCCAGGCTTCGGCTGCCAGCTGGAAAAGAGAGAGTCATGCAGTGTTGTCAGCCAGTTACCTTTGGCAACCAACCAAGCGCTTAGGACATCGGAAACAAAACGGCCAAAACGGACAAAGTGTGTCCCGGGGCCGCATATATTCATCTGCCCTCGCCATCTAGTCCTCCCTAGTCTTCGGCCGACAAACACTGCCTCCCCTAGGCGAAATTTTGCCTCGCTCATTACAAACTGGGTTGAAAGGACAGCGACAGAGTGCGGGAATGAATGAGGAGACTGAGACTGAGGGCTGGCGGCCTTCTCGGTTACCCTTCCTCACGCCGGCCCAGATTAAATCACAACTGCCCTACAATCGATTCAAACCCCACGTTTTCCTAGTTCCGATAGTTCACATCCCTACCCTCTGAACGTTTGACTTTATGCAGAAGGCAACTTTTTGAACTTTCTTCTTCTCTTGTATTGATTTATCTAATCATTTGTTTATTCTACCTGCTAACCGGAAAATGTGGAAATAGATAGAATCAACTATAAAATTTGATATTGACGCAATCGAAATAAATTCGCATCATTCTGCGGTGTACACGGTTTTCCCACTTTTCTCTATTTCTTCTTATCGTCGCTGATTCCTCTCCATTCACACTTGTCAATTTTCGATTCTGATTTCCATGTCGATTTTTCTGTTTTTATCTCTACATCTGTTCCTATTTCTCTTTCGACTTGATCTTTTGTATCCTTCCTTAAGTTGGCCATTCTAAAGAAAATTTTAATTTTTTATTCTAGAAACTGCTAATGAACGTCCTACACTACAGCCCGGATCAAAGCGGCATTGGTCAATTCTCCAACGAATATCAATATCAAAGCCAAACGTATGTATGATGGAATAATGAAAAAAAAGCTATACAAAAGATGGTGTCATTTTTGTTTAGTTCATTGTGTTTCCCACTTTGAGGGGGAGGGGTCCGACTATCTTTTTTGAGCAAACTTGACCTCGGAGTGCTTTTTAAAGCAAATTCCGGCTTTTCACGTCGCAAAAAAGCTATACGAACTCTATGTAACAAAAAGCACTGCAATACATGTATTTTCTCACAGTGTATTCGCATATTCCTCTAACCCCATGCAAATGTTCCTGATATATATCATGCAGTCGCTGCGACCGAGGGGTGCAAACGTTCCAACGCACCTTTATTGCAGTTCTCCGTCCAACAGTTCTTCCTCTTCGGACGGCTCGGAACAACAACAAGGCCTCGGTGATCTCGTCGAGACCTCGATTTTCATGAATAGTTGGTCTGGAGTCGGCGAGTTTCCCGACATTGGAGAAGATATCAAGAATGTCATCGAGCCGCAGGAAAGCCCCGAAGAAGTCAAGGAAGTGAGTCTTCTTTTTTATTTCTTTCTCCGCGTTTGGCAGTTATGGTGGTGAGTCATTTGTGAACCCAGTGATCTGATGTTAACTCAGAGTTGTGTCTACAGGTTAACTGCGTTGTTGAAATGTAAAGCGTAGTTGTTTGAACAAAACGTTCGCCTCTGTCCTTCCGACCAACAAAATCCGGGCGACCGTCCGTTTGCTTGCTATGAAAAGATTGTAGTGCTCTGTCGGACTCGGAAAAGGCGCGCGCCAGGGATCATACTGGAGAAGATGCAACAATCAAGTTTATTTTCAGGTTGTTGCCTTCCATCACTTGCCGCGCAATGTTTGCCCGACAATTTGTGCTGTTTGCGGTGACAGAGCCACTGGATATCACTACGAGGTAGGTAGGGTAGGCAAGGAAGGTGCTCGGCAAAAAATACAAGAAAAAAAGGAAAGAGGGGTTTGCGTAGTTTGTGCGGGTGAAACTATTCTCGCATCATTATGTCGCTGATCTTTAGAATGGTTTTTTGAGTTCCCCCGATCTTCGTAAAACTCACTAATTGCACTGTACACTTTAGGTTCCATCGTGTAATGGTTGCAAAACATTCTTCCGACGAACTGTTCTCTCCCAAAGAAAATATGATTGTATGCGTGGCGGAAAGTGTTTCAATGTGCTCCCGAAAGGTAAGATTAGTTTGATAAGAAGTTCTGATCTCCGCCGACTGACGTCCTTCGTAAATCAGAACAAACATTGTTCGTGAATTTTGACCGACTCTTTACTGATAAGTCATTACGCAATTCCGGTTCGAATTAGTTCAACCCAAATAGAGATAAGAAACCAAAAGTTGGAAAGTTGCTCCGGCGGGGAAAATGGAGAAATGACCGGAAAGATCTAAGTTAGCAAACACAGACAGATACATAACAAGCAAACGTCATGTCCCGGGCTTCTCGTCGCCACCCACTCATTTGTACTTGATCTTTGTGAAACTTTTTGTGCGGGTAGACCATCCTTGTTCGGACGAAACGAGACAATTCGACCTTTGAATGGGAAAAATCCATCTTTTCCTTTATAGCGTCTCGTCTAGACCAGCTGTCTAACCTGGAGAATAAATTAAACAGTTTTTTGTCGGTGAAACCAAAACCGTTTATATAAATCGAATCTCTCGTTTGTTTCACATAAACAGTTGCAACTTTTGAAACTGTTTGATCCATTATAAAACGGAAGGGGGATTAAATTAGAATTGTTTCGTTTCAATCTGTACGAATCTGGCTGGATTTAGTTTTTACGGGGTTTCCGACATGTATATTAAAACATTTCATGTTCTGATCCTTCTCGGTCAAAACACATTCAACCGGAAATAGAAACGTTATTTGTTTTAGAAAAACGCTGCTCCTGTCGATCATGCCGTTTTCAAAAGTGCGTCGAAGTCGGGATGAATCCATTTGGTAAATTATAATGACTCATTGCCGGCATTTCATTCATCAAAAATTCTCCGTTTGCAGCTATTCAAACGAATGATTCACTCAGTGCAAACGCGGTGGTAACCAAAATTGTGGGAAAACGGAAAAATTCGGATGATGATTCGATGCCGTCGACGTCGAAGGTACGTAAGAGTTCAGTTTCAAACTCAGAGGGGTTTGTTGGGATCGAATTTCAAAATAGTGGGAAAATGGATTGGAATGAGACTGGACCAACAAAACAAACACCAGTTTCCAAAGGTCAGACAAGTCCAGACAGCTTCTGGCGGAGGGAAAGAATAGAAGACGAGGTCAAATATTTGGAATGATTGATCGAAAATTTGATGCACCTGAGCATAATGCAAATAAAACATGAAAGACACACGGGATCAAACATTTAACCATTGTGTTTCATTTTATTCTAATATGTAGATATACAAATCAAACAGGAAAAAGGAAAATGTTGGGTTGGGGAAAATTCTGAACAAAATACTGAAAACTTCATGAAAACTTGGTTGTTTTCAGGTAACTCTTCCAACTGAAGTCATATCCATTGACCAATCAATTGACAAGTTAATCGATGGATTGATGTACCTGGAAATCAAAGTTGACGATTTTCGAAGCTGTGCCTACAATCCACCCAAACAAGAATACAAAAAACTCACTTACTTGCTGGATCAAGAATGCCTGCTAGGGCAGGTTAATCAAATTGGGGTGAGAGTCAAAAAGTGATTTAATTTTTTTTAATCCCAATTTCAGCCTATGCCGAATTGGCCATTGACTGAGCTGTCACATCATGAAATGAAAGCTTATCATAAATCTGGACAAGCGGAACCCATTAGTCCGGAAAGGTAGCATACAGTTTCAAAAAAAACATCACACTATATATTCAGGAAAAATTGGTTTGTCTACGACATCTTGACTTCAGTAGAATACGCTAAAACCTTCATGTTCATGCATAAAATTGACAAACAAGATCAAATTCTTCTCCTTCGATCTGTCATCCTGAAGCTGATGAATCTGAACCAAGCATTTTTCTCCTATTCCAACAATTTTGATATCATTTTCCACCCGGATGGAACATGTCCGCCAATTATGCGTCCTCATGAATGCAACAATCACAAACCAAAACATCATCATCCAATGCTTCCTCAAAGAACACCAGAAGAAATCAGAGATGAAATGGCTGGCTCAATTCGTGCTTTCATGATGTACAAATTGGACAAGCAAGAGTATGTCTTGTTCAAGGCGATTACTCTTTGCAATGCAAGTAAGTAGTGTTTTTTAAAATCAAATTTAAAGTCATAAAATACATTTGATTTTACAAATTCATTTCCAGGCATCAGTGGTCTCAGTGATCGTTCCCGAGAAATTGTTGACCGAGAGAAAGAAAAATATAGTCAAGCACTTATGAAGTACTGTTTGGCTAATCGTGGCATGCAGGGTCCTTCCCATTACGCATCTATCATTGCTCTCAGCAACGGATTGGAAAGTCGGCAGAAAAACCAAAAAGACTTCCACTTGTTCATGAAGATTATCAAGAACAAAATCGTTCATGATCTTGTTGATGATGTTATGGAGGAAGTTCTTTAACTTTTTACCATTTTTGTTTTTGTAAATTTTATATTGTAAATTTGGGAATTTCTGGGATTTTTTGTAAATTTTTGAACCTGACCAGTTATAATCAATTGTCAAATTTGTTTTCTCAATTTCTATATCTAACTCTGACCCATCCCTTTTGAAACTAGAACTTGAGACTAAATAGCCTGTGAATAGACACCTAGATCACTGTGATAAAACATCTTGAACAAACTTTAAAGAGCCCTTCCTCATAACTGTCTTTTAACCAACAAGATCTCGGAATATGCATTGTAACTTTATGTGTTTTTGAATAAACTGTATTTTGGAGTTGATTTGTGTAGCAAGTATAATCTGATTGATTTTACCCCGTTGATTAATGGCAAGAATTTTTTGATTAGACTACAGATACTACTTTGTTTACTTTGTAAAGAACAATGATATAAGTGATTCAGCCTACCTCTCAGTCATTGCACATAATTCCCAAATCTCTTAAACACTGTTCTCCAAGGCGGCAACTTAGATGTCCATCACAAAAAGGAAAAGAATACCGGCGTTTACAAATTATATGAGTCTGAAAATTATTGCTTTATGTAGATGAAGCGACAAAAAGAGCTGGATACTCAAAAAAGGAAAAAAAGTGTTACCGCGTGCGGGGTTTGAACCCGCAATCAATCGGTGTTACCCGACCGCGTCTTACAGACTCCACAGAACCACCGTGGCGGCAAAAAAGGAGAGCAAGACAGTTTTTTCAATAAATCTCTCCCTTCTGAGCTCCAATGTTCTATCAGTCTTCAAATTTCTAAGTCTACTAAAAAATTGTGCAGATTCCAAATTTTTGAACATTCCGTCGCATTTCTGGCCCCGTACCATTCATTGTGCAGTGTTCCATTCACACCCTGCGTCTCTTTCCCTCTCTCTTGTCCATTTTTCTTGATCTGTGGTTCTTCCTGTTTTCGTCTTGACCCTCGTGAGCAATTTTTTTAAATGATTTTTTGTTAAACGAATATTTCTGAAATTTCTGCGCATGTTTGAGTACATTTTGTTGCATAAGCAGCTGTGGTAGCAGTTTTTGTGAAACATCAAATTATTTCATGTCATTCTCTTTATTTTTACTTTTATCCCGGATCTTTGCAGCCACAATACTAGTTTTGTTGTTTTCAGGAATTTCGTATTTTTGGATAATTTGCAAAAAGCTTGAGCAAAACTGTTATGTCGGAGAGGAGAGGAGTACGTGCATGGTTTATTAGTAGAGAATAACCGCCATCAAATACGGTTTCCTATTTTTAGTTTACAAGGTAAGGAACTATCTTAATGTTTTGCCCAATTAGAGGAGCATTCTCAAGTCGTTTCAATTTCATAAGCATATTTTCAGATTAGACAGGACACAAAACGACGGCTAAAGTTGCAGCTGAAATTTGAAAGGAGCACAAGAATATTAGTGAGCTCTATTTTTACTGTTTCTCAAACTGTTTGTTATAAAGAAAAATTGCAAAATAAGTAAGTTTCGTTCTCAGTTTTATCAAGTTAAAAATGAATTCTTGCAGTTCTTCAAAACTTCAAGTTGAAATATATTTTTAAAAAACTTTTTTTCAGAACGCCTCATGTTAGGGTAATTAACCCAGACTATTATATAAAATTTTATCAAAAACAAGGACGTCAAGTCAAGAGTAACACAAGTTGTCCAACAACACCCGGAACCCAACAAGTTGAATAAAGACGTTCGACTTTTAAGCATAGCTGCTCATAAGTTTGTCCATCGAGCAGGGTTAAACCTGTTAGCGTGCGACGCGAACACTTATGATGCCGCGATGCCAAAAGGATGCAGAAGATGTCCAGCTACTTTTGAATCGCAGACCCACATCCTCCAGAACTGTCATTATCAACTTGCAACTGGGATAACATTTAGGCACGACCAAGTACTAAGTTTGGTCTTGTCAAAAAAGGCTCGAAGGCAAGATATACGCTCCAGGTGGACACGGAGGAAGGCCCAGAAAGACACCGACCTGACATTGTACTATCCAATGATCGAGAAGTACTCATCCCGGATGTCACCATCCCTTACGAAAACGGAGTAGCGGCGATGGAAAGGGCGTGGAATCAGAAAGCGGAAAAGTACCAACCACTGATCAAATTCCATGAAGCCAAGGACCGTACTGCTAAAATCCTTCCAATTGTGGTTGGAAGTCTTGGAACTTACTGGACACCAACAACAAAGTCACTGGAGGAGCTTGGAATTAAAAAGAATCAGATCATAGGATTGATTTCGGAATTGTGCCGCACCACATTAGAAGCCTCAAAAACTATTTACTGAAAACACATTCTGGGAGACTGCTACAAGGCCGCGGACAAAATGTGCTGAAAGCGAGGAATACCAGGAACTCGTAAGGAGATAGAGGAGAAGAAAGTCAAACGATTTGTCAGAAAACCTGGTGAGGAATGGGATCAATCTGCTAAGGAAAAACAAACAAAGTTTTAGAAACTGTGATCATTTTTCTTCTAACTTCATGCGTTTCTTACAATATGCAGGATTTTCTGCCTTTACATCTACACGTCAACTACTACATACATATATACCGTTTTATCAAAAACCCGTTGCCAGCAAAATTCATTGTTTTTGATAACTCATCAAAAATGTCACAATAGTTCAAATACTGAAAGTGTCGGTGAAAAAGAATGGTACAATTTGAGAGTGTGAGATGTTCAATGAGGGCTCGGGATACAAAAAAGAAAGACAATATGACGAAAAAAATTTTAATTAAGACGATGGCCAAATACGCACTGTTCGATGAGGAGATCTCGTAGTTTTTCCCTGAATGGCTCTCCTTCCTGCATTTTTTGTTCTGGAAAAAAAGAATTTGAATTGAGAATGATCCGAATGGAGTCTTACTGTGTAGATGAGTAACCTTGATGAACACCTCATTAAGTTGAGTCAAAGCACCAAAACGAGATGTGAAGTTGTCACCGTCTAAATGAGAAATGAAGTTATATCATTAGTTGAATGACGTGTTCTCTTCTTACGTTCAATGATAAGATGAACAAGAAGAGATCTCATACAAGATTCCTTCGACTTCTCTAGAAGTTGTCTGCCTTCTACTGTCATGTTAGTTGCAGAGAAGTGAGCTGAAAATAGGCTACATGGAAGACCCCGTCATGACTGCTTAATTCCTTCAGCATCGAACCGCATCAATTGAATGATGCGATGCTCTTTGTGCTGACAGCTCACGTATTTTGTACGTTGTACCTACCGATAGTGAAAAAGAGGAGCTGCAACGCCAGTCCCAACTCGTTGATTGTGAACTTTTCCCGTTTCAATGGGTCGAGGATCCCAATGAACATGAGTTTGTACTCGGATTGAATGACAGTCCCTCTGCAATACATACACTCTTACATTTAATTATGACGAATTCGCATGGTCATGGTCGATTGGGTTTGCTGTTCTGTTCGTCAAATGTATGTCAGTCATATCAGCTGCGCGTGTACTTTCGAATTTTGATCAGAAGACACATACACACTCAATTTGACCGTGATCATTCGCTTTTCTCCTCCTTTTCCCACCCACGCGTCTCAGGTTTGCAACTTTCTTGCACTGTCTTCCCAAAGTAATGAAACATCAGAAACTTACGAATTTATCATCGCTTGAATTACGTTTGTTCCATCAGGCATCACCACTTCTTGATGACCGCCCGTAAAACTTTCGAGAGCTTGGATTGCGATGGCTATAGTGAAGCACGATGTGCGGATAAGCTCCAGCTGAAAATGCGTACTCGATAAGTACCGGATAATCAGTTTTGTTTTAAGTCATGCTTATCCCTACGAGCACAAAAAAATCGTACCTTGTCCTCGTCGCAAAATTTTTGGAACTCTTCAAACTGCCTCACAAACTCAATAGAACACAGGAGATCCACTGTGAGCCATTCCGGAAGGTCCCTTTTGAAGTTGGAAATATCCCGAATCTCCTGAACAATAGCAACATTAATACCGGTCTTATCAACTGATGCCGTTCTTTAAACACATCACTCATCATGATCAGATCAAAAGTTCGAAGCAACAAATACGGTACTAACCTGATAGTCGCGTATCCGGGTCAAGAAGGAATCTTCCAACAGTTTTTGAATGGGGAGGTCTATTTCCTCAAGGCGAATGTTACACTTTCTGAAATTGATGTTTCGGTCTTTGTAACTTCCGCGTTATTCGGTCCAATGACTTCGCACCACCCCTCCCGCTATTCAAAATAAATAATGCAGCCAGCCAGCCAAGGCCTTCCTGGTCTTATCTAAACCGATTACGGTATTGCAATCGGCAACTTCCTTGATCAAAACGTTCTTGATGTGATGCCCTAACTAGTTCCTTGATGTCATTTTAATGTCTTGATCTACGTCTACTGCTATGCAAAAAGAGGAAGTCGTTTAGTGGTCACTATCCCTTCTGATCAATTACTCTCTCCCGTCGGGTATATATAACACCCTCGTCTCCCTCTTTACATTGCGCACGTCAAAGTAGACTCTACCTGAATTTGGCGATCAGTTGGAGAGTCTGTCGCAGGGTGATGACTGTTCGGTTAACTTTGTCGATAGAATTGCTCGATGTGCTCTGAAAATAAACAGCGCTCTGAAATTTGTTTTTCAGTTCTTCTTAGGAAACGTACTGGTTGAGAAATGGAAGCCAAGTAGATATCTGCGGCTTTCTTTTCAGTTAGAAATAATCCGGACGTAACTGCTGAAACACAAAATTTTATCTGGTGTCACAATCAATCCATCGTCGTTGAAAATGTTCCCAATCGTTGTTTCAATGAAACGTCTCAGTCATGAAATTTTAGTGAAGATCCACAACCATTGTTTCGATGGTCTGTCTTGGATAAAAAGGAAAACAGAGTGAAGATAGTCATCCAAATAGACTTCAAAATGTGTTCTCATCCCCTAGAAAAAGACATACCTTCTTTTCGCATCCCTTGTTCGACACACCGATCGAATCGGCAACTTCGGCACTTGATACGTGCTCCTGCAAATCAAAAGTCACGTGCTGTCTGGGGACAAACGAGGAAACAATTTATGTTTGGGAAATAAGCTGCGACTGTTCGGCAAATCGAATCTTTATCGTACTCGGAGATTTTAGCGAAGGCCTATTTAGTTGACAAGCAATAAAACAAATGTAATGTATGTTCTCTATACTGGAAGGAACAATTATTCAACAATACCAAGTGGTTATCAAAAAAATGTTCAAAACTAAACTCAATCTGGCACAAAACTGAACCGATCAATGATTACAGATCAAATCGTGCGTTTGTTTGAGATTGTGGGTACTTTGGACAACTTATCACTGCGGCCAGGTGTCTATGAGTGTTTTTTTTGACGAGATTCAATGATTAATCAAATAGTTGGACAGAACTGATTACGAAATTTGATTTATGACTGAGTGAAGTTACAAAAACTCAAACCAATCAGTCTAAACGCTTATATATATAGGGAAAATGTTGATCTTACAATTAGAATATTGAAAATGTGTGTGAACCATAGTATTATTTTAGTAAAACGGATTCGGATTCGATAAAAAATCCTTTAAGACCTTGTAAAACGGAAGTGGCTGAGGAAAGAAGCTTATAAACTTAAAATCGGAAATCCTTAGACTCATGGCTTTTGCTCTCGCACATTTTTTAATTTTTTCTTCTGTTATTCTACTTTTTACAACTAAAGAACAAAAACTGGCAGGTGATATGACATTGTCCAGTTGGCGGTTGCATCGGAATTAAATATCTCCGAATGAACTGAATGAACGTTTCGTGATCACTAACAGAAGTAAGAAATCAGACGACGCTTAGACGGGAAAACCGACCGATCTTGTGTTGACACGAGGAGAATGATCAAGTGAGCATTAGGAAGCAACGGGCACAAAACGAGAATTGGAGCAGGGGTTGCTGTCTGGACAGAACACATCAACACAACACGAGATTACATTCACTTGTTTTAAAAGAAATTTGTAGCAAAAAAATGTATCAATATCTCCTCTTGAATGCTAGGTTTAGCGGTTCGTCAAGTCAGTACGTTTTATAATTGTTCTATACATCTTCCCAGATGTGTCTTTCTAGCAGAGTTGTACTTCTCCGCTTCTCCGTCTCCCTGCCCCCCTTTCTCCACTTATTTTTGCTGTCTAGGACTGAAATGTGACTGCCAATTATAAAAGCCACTGTTCAACTGACCAAGTTCGGTTTGGGCGCCTTTGTGCGTCAAAACAGAGTACAACTAGCGACCGATTCAACTACGTAATGGAATTCAGTGTGAAATATTGTATTGCAAGTGTGGAATGAACTAGTACAAACCGTTGATCTGATGAATGTCGGCCAAGCACATGTTGTCGGATCGGATGCATTTGTGTTTGGACTCGCTGAGAACACATCGTCTGAAGAATGTCTTGCATCCGTTACATGATGCCACCTGCAAAAGAACTGTTTGATAAGTAGAAGATAGATATGATACCACCTACATTATAGTGATAACCCGTTGCTGGCGAAGCACAAACTGCGCATGGTAGATCAAAAACTCTCCGTTCTCGTAATTGGGACACGGTTGACTGGAAAGTTCACATAGAAACAATGAATGTATGAAACGAATTGACTCAGGGCAGGTAGTAGGACATGTTTGTTTGTTTGTGCTTGCTTGATTTTCATTTCGCAATATCTTGACAGAACTGACTCATTCAGTGGTCTCAGTTTTAGTCTTGGCTCGGAGAAACTCACTCCCCTCTTTTCCCGCTTTATTGCGTACTCTACCAACAAGTTTATTTAGCACGAGAGCGGACATCACAGATAGTCAGTCAGTCCAGCGAAACATTATTTATTCAGTGACGTTTTGACTGCCGCGAAATTGTCTCGTTCAACTGTTTCTCCAAATACATCTGACTCATGCAATGATCAGTTGCCTTCTATTGCACTACCGGGTGGAATTGATATGTTTATCAGTAGCATACTATCATCAGAGGTCAGTTGTTAAAGTGTTAAAATAGAAAGAACAGGTACGCTTTTGAGATTATCGGGTGCGACTGCGAAGTTTTGCAGTTTAATTTCAACTCCACAATCGGAAAAATTTGAAAAACGGTGCAAACAAACTACATGCTACGCGTAGCCAAAAACTCCTAAATGGATTCCGGAAACTACATGCTACTTCAGCTTGTAGTTCGCTCCAGTTGGAAACTGTAGACAGGAATGTGTGTGTTTGCGACTTGGCTTGGTTCCGCGATCAAAATGTAGCTAAAGTCGGGTTCTTCTTCCGGTGGAATTGCATGGCACTTAAAACGGATGAACAGACCGACTGGCGCACTTCACGCCCTTTGCCGCAAACCGACCAAAACACAAGTCTAGGGCATTCATAATTCACTTAATTACTGGAACTTTTCTAAGGTGGGGGAGCGTCTTTTCTCTTTGTTCGCAAGGAATGAGACAAGTTGACGTTGCGATGGGCTGTATTCTATTCTATAATTAGCATCTTCCGTTCCCAGCAGCTCAAAAATGAAAAATGCTCAAAACACAAAAATGTCCCTGAAGAGAAAATGTTTGGCAGAAAACGTTCTTCCTCTGTTATTTTCTGCTTTCAGACACGATTTTCATACGTAGTTTCTGTTGGCGCACATTTTCAATTTTATCAAGTGATTATCAATCATGCTACACGGGAAAATTCTGTTTTATCTAACTACGAAAATTGCTCTTTGCTTTTCAAACATCAGAAACGTAGTTTTGTAGCTCTGAAGGGAATGAAATGTGAGACACGGTTTCGGTTTCAACAGTATTTTGTGCACGTATGCTCTTAAACGGAACTGGAACCATACTTGGTTCCTACGTGATCATTGCTGTTGAGCGGAACTAAATTTTGCAGTCCCTTGTGAGTGATGCGGCTAATTGAACTGATGGGTGATTGGTAAATAAGTTATCTGCTAGCAGTAGTTCTCACATCAAGCACAACCCAGAAGACAGAAACTGTAGAATTTAGTTTCATCTATACCGATGTCGGCGCAGAGCGAAGGGGACTTTGTCAAATACGAATTTGGTAAGCGATATTATCTGAGTGTTCCGATGAACATTTAAGATAAAGTGCCACGTGGCGTCATGAAGTTTTACAAAGTGACGTGAACAAACCTTGGGTGATGAACTGGATTTGGATAATGAAGGCGATGGAGAACAGTTGGGAGTCAGAACGGGAAGTACTGACGGGTATAACTCGACGGTGAAATCGGAATATTTTGGGAAGATAATTTGGTTGTGGAAGAATGCCGCGTTGAGTATCATGCGGGTAGAAGAGGTCTCGAGAAGTATCCAGAGGAGGTACTAACCAAACGGGTACTACTGAAAAGGTTCAAATAAAAGAACAGGGCGAGTGATATAAAGTGTTTGGAAAAAGAATAGTACAAGTCATCAACAATCGAACAATTCATCGACCACCGGAGGAGCGAGAGGTTTTCTGGTGGGCGAGGACGAAGGCGGGGCATGATGTTAAGATGCGCACTGGCAATGGTTGGTTCACCAGCCGATTCGCCCGACATAAACTGTTGGTCAACGAACGGGCCCGCCCCTTGGACAGACACAAACTATTGGAGACTTCGGGCGAGAAAAACGATGGCGTTGTGTATAGTTTGATAAGGAGAAGAACAAGACAGGCACCCTCTGATCGGGGTACCGCTTTGAATATCACGACGAACCTGAAACTACTCGCAATCACCTTTTCCCGCTGATAATGGGGTAGTGATAAGACTCCAAGAGATCAAGAAAACAAGACCTCCGTTTCGAATATTACCGTACGGAGCGGGCCGAGGATCCGATCCGGAATGCCGATAACCTCATCCTCTCCCTCCTCGTCGCACACTCTTCAGCAAGTCCTTCTCCAAGTGTCACGTCCGTCGGTCGGGTAACGATTATCGTGCTTTGTAGCAGCACCGTGTATCGTAGCAGGGGCCGCTCATATCTCACTTTTCGATCATTCTTCTTGAACATTGGCGGACCGGCCAGCACTATAAAATGATGTCACCCAGCCCCCTTATATCTGCTCTGCAAATCAAAGCTTCCCGATTGGAAGTGAGAACAAAAAGTTTCTTCGCTGGCTTCTCTCTCCTAATTAAACCGGAGACCGTATACGGAAGTTGGGCGTATGCGTGTCCATTAAACCATTGACTTCCTGGTAGCAAATCCACAACACACTTGACAAAAATTGGCTGAAATGGACAAAAAAACACCTCACTGTTTTCTGAAAAGCTAAAACATGAAATTTTATACAATAGCAGTGGAAGAGAAATTTGGCAAAGTTCTGATGCAGAATTTCCACTAGTTACGTGAAATTGTTCTACCAGAAAAAGCCACCCAAGTTGTTTACTATGGCTCATGCTCTAGAACTCATTGAAACATAACGCGTAACATTTTGATAAACATCTTCTTTGGTCCATCGAATCCAGGACGCAGATAAAATTGGTAGATAGATTCGCATCTAGAACGGACACTGAAGTGTACATAGTCAGAAAAATTGTGCTACAAGTGTGTCTCCAAAGACGTGGACTCTAAGGACGTGGGTGGAAGTGGTTTCAAGAATGAAGGTGTAACATCACTTGACTCGCTTTTATAAGTCATTCCCAAGGTAACGGGTTGTGATCTGTGTGCATGATATCCGTTGAAGATCAGATGGCTCCTTTTGGTTCGCTTCGGTAGTTCGATGACCAACATACCCATTCATTTCTGACTGGATTCTTGAAAATCGCCAATTTTTGACGTGTTTTCACATGGGCATTCACAAAAAAGCTCAATGAACTTGCTGATTTCGCACTTTTGGTGATGTGATATTTTGATCGAGTTCTGAAAGCGTGCGATCAGAACAAGACAGTCATTGCATTGCCCTGCTGCAAATTCCCAGACAAATGACATAGTCGAACTGTACTTTCCGTCGTCGCTGTGCTAATGTCATGACGTCTTCGGTTGGTATGTGATGTGCTAATTTTAGGTAGACCCAATTTTTTCTTTGGCTTTGGCGACTCTGGCGTAGCGTAACCAAAAGCATTAGCAGCCGCTTTTTGTTCTTTTCTTACTGGTTTCATGATTCCAAAATAGAAAAGAAAGAAGCATGTTCGTTTGGAAGACGACAGGGGGGTATATGAAGAAAAAGAAACGAGATGTTTGAAAGAAGACGTGGGTTAGGTATTGTCGGAGATGGATATCGGGAGAAAGGTATGGTTTGATTTGTCAGAATAATCAGAAGACTTAAATTTCCAAGTTTCTGAAAAGATACAAATAGGTATAGGCAAACATTCATACACAGATGTAGATCTGGATTCATGAACAAATCAAAAATGTTTTGTGGTTGATCAACCTTTAGGTTTTATACATTCCAGATCACACCCTCAACATCAACAAAACAGCTCAATGTTTACTTCAGGATCAAAAAGTGTTTTTAAGTTGAACTTTTGAAAACAACGGCTCTTAAGTAAGAAACATGCCACTTAGACTCTTGATCTGTATTTTGAAACGCCGGATAAGATCTTGAGAATAGCATCATAGCCAAGGACACGCACTTAGGTGCAGATTGTTCTTATTGGGAATGCTAAAGGGACTAAGAAAGAATTAAAACTGGAAAAAGTTTGAAGAATGTTAGAACGGAAACTACAAGAAGAATGTTCATATTTCTCTTTTTTCTCGCGTTCCGGAAGCGAAACAAGCACAAGCGACACGATTTATGCGATCAGATTGGCGGCAAAACGTCCGAATTTTTCCAGGTTTTCTTGTCGGTTTCTCTACGTAGATAAATAGATAAATCAAGGCGTCCGCACAACTTTGAAATGAACAAAACCAGTCAGGGTACCAATCGGCGGCCGGAATCTCGCTCGCAAAATTAACATATAAAAGGGCCATCAAAGGCAGCGATCACACACCAATCCCATTTCCCACACTCATTTACATACTTTTGTCCAGCTTCCGGACCGGATCCAGACTGTCGGCTGCTCAGCGGGACACTGTTCACGGATCTGATATAAAAGACGCGCCGCAGCTTATTTCATAGTTATAAGCATTATCCTCTCTTGTATTCTTAGCTTGTTTGATTTTCATTTTCAAGGTTGTAGAAGTATTCTGTCATTTTCAGCCAGAAGATGGATTCGTCTGAAAAACAACTATGTGCCGAGACGGAAAGAATCAAAAAGACAGCCTTCTTGTCTGTGCGTAGTTTTCAACAAGTGATGTATCTCTACGTGATTTTTGGTAATTTCTAGGTAGCAGTATCCACCTTTGTCGTGTTTTGTTCTGTGATCATGCTCCCCCTCATCTACAATTACGTTCAAACTCTTCAAACTCACATGTTGGACGAGATAGACTTTTGTCGAGTACATCGGTCACGTAATCTTGAAACATATTGCATATTCAGACAAAATCCCGAGACTTGTGGGTGGAGGTTGTTTCCGTTGATAGCGTTCTGAGTCGAGGCAAGCGGACGATAAGATCTGCAGATCGTGCGAAAAGAGAATGGAGTTTCGGCCAATTCTTCGATCGGAATCAGAGAGGTGCGTGATGTTACAAATCGCTGTCTCTTCCCTAATCGCACATCTTTTCCAGCAGCCGGATCCGGTTCAGGGGCAGCTTCTGGTGGATACGGCACCTATCCACCGGCACCAACTGTCGCACCAAGCTACGGAGATTATAAGGTGGCAGCAGTAGAGGAATTCCAACAACCAGCATGTTAGTTGGGCTATTAAACACTCTAATGTCTATTGGGTCTCTTTTTAGGTTGTACTTGCCAACAAGGACCTGTCGGACCAGCCGGACCTCCAGGAGATGATGGAATAGATGGAATTGATGGAAAGTCTGGAGTGGATGGACCACCTGGAAGAGATGGTGCACTACTCCCTCCGCTTGGACAAGCACCTGAACCATGTGTCATTTGTCCACCAGGACCTTCTGGTCCTCCTGGATTCCCAGGAATGAAGGGACCAACTGGTCCACGTGGAAGTCCAGGTCTCCAAGGCCAAGATGGAAAGAAGGGAGAGCAGGGAATGCCGGGACCACAAGGTCCAACTGGAAGACCAGGAAGACCAGGTCCCAAAGGTCCAAAAGGAGAGGATGGCAGAGTTATAATGGTAAATATATCATGCTGACGACACACTGTGTTGTTTGACGTTTTTTGTTTGTTAGTATTTTTGTTTACATTATGTTTTTAGGTGGCAGGCCCTGCGGGACCTGCAGGGCCACCTGGTCCAACTGGAATACCCGGAAAACGGGGATCTCGAGGAATTGACGGGCTTCCGGGACCACAAGGAGCACCAGGACAACAAGGAGATGCGGGACTTCCAGGACCAGATGGCAAAGAGGGACTTCGAGGAGAACGCGGAGCACCGGGACCACAAGGACTCAAGGGATCATGCGAACATTGCCCTCTGCCAAGACTTCCACCAGGATATTAAACATGTCTCTGAAACTTGTGTGTATATTATGATACTTTTCTTCCTTATCACTAAATTATTATTTCCTATGATAACCGGTTACAATAAATGGTGTCTCTTCAAATCTGTCTCTTGGTTTCTAAAAAATTTCAAGGAAAAATGTCTGGTGTCCAATGTTTTTACAGACGATTGACGGGTAACAGTAATAAAAACTGTTGTCGAGAGAGTATTCATATTCTGCAGTGTATCTGTTATCTATAACTGTTATGTGTTATCAAGTTCATTTTCAATGTTTCTTTTTTGGTTAAAGTTGTTTTCAATTTTTTGTTTCTGTGTTAATATTTTTGAAAGTAACTGTTTTTCTTTTCTTTTTTTCAGTGTTTCTCCGGTTCTCCGACAGGAATAATGAATGTTCTTATAATTGGAAATGGAGGAAGAGAAGATGCGCTGTCGTGGAAAATCAGACAATCTTCACATGCGAAAAACGTCATTGTGGCGCCGGGAAATGGATCGAGCGGCACCATCGGTACACCGAAAAAGATCATATCTGCCCTGTCTTCTTCTCAAATTCAGTTCAATAGTTCAGATTTGAATGCCAACGATGTCGAGGCCATTGTCAAGCTTTGTGAGAAAGAAGACGTGCATTGTGTGGTGATTGGCCCTGAAGAACCGTTGTCTAACGGCTTAGCCGACGATTTGAAAGCAGCCATTCCAAAATTGATGGTATTTGGTCCGACGAAAGAGGGCGCTAGACTCGAGGTACGGTAGCTATCAAACTACACGTGTCACACATTCATTCAGACATCGAAAACCTTTTCAAAGCTATTTATGAAAGAATATGGCCTCCCCACGGCGGATTTTGTGACTGTGGACAATGTCAAGAGCCTCGGGAATGTCTTCGAGAGGTTTCCGGCCATTCATAACAGCCGATCAGACATCGTTTTTGTAGAGTTCCGTGGAACAAATCGGTCGTGAAGGCCGACGGTCTAGCAGCTGGGAAGGGAGTGATTATTCCGAAAGACAATGAAGAAGCTGAAATTTCAGCAAAAGCAATGCTAGAGGTTACTGAAATTAGCGGAAGCATCATTTTCAAAGTGTCATTGTTTTAGGGAGAATTTGGCGATGCTGGGAAGAATGTTATCATTGAGGAACAGCTGGAAGGTTATGAACTGTCAGCCCTTGCATTCGTCGATGGTAGTTCATTCCAAAGAATGCCGCTTTGTAAAGATCATAAACGACTTCTCGACAACGACCAGGGACCAAACACAGGTAAAAAAACAAACCATAAATGAGAATAATTTTACTTTTATTTTTGAATTTTTTAGGAGGAATGGGTGTTGTTGCGCCTGTAAAAGTTCCCCCTTACATTGATCAACAAATTGATGAAATCTTTCAAAAAACTCTCAAGGGCTTGGCAGACAGGGATATCAAGTACTGCGGTGTTCTCTACGCAGGACTGATGGTTGTAAAAGACACTGTCTATGTCTTGGAGTTCAATTGTAGATTTGGAGACCCGGAAACTCAGGTATTCAATTTTTAAAATTACTTTTTGAAAAAAATATCCAGCTTAGGTTCTAATGTGTCTTTTGAAAACTGAATTGTTGGAAATCATATGTGCGTGTGTGCAAGGCAAACTGTCTGAATCGGAAGTTGCTTGGTCAGGAGAATCTGTTTGTGGGGTTGTTTTGGCATCAAAAAACTATCCAAAATCTGGTGACAAAGGTTCAGAAATTACAGGTTTGTTTTTCAAAGAAACCATAGAAAAAAAGAGAAGTAATTGAACTTCAGGGATTCCGCCACCAAATGAAACAACTGTTGTTTTTCACGCCGGAACAACTTTGAAAGACAACAAAAGTGAACAGGTTTACTTAAAACATCAACAACTACTGTTTTCAGTTGTTACGAATGGTGGAAGGATTCTTTGTGTCACCGCAGTAGCGAACAACTTAAGCAACGCAAGAATACATGCAAATCAGGTTGCGGATCAGATACAGTTTAATGGAAAACAGTTTCGAAGAGATATTGGAAGTTCTTTGTAAACAAAAACAATTATGATTCCCACATCAAGTTGAATTTTTAGAGATCCTATGACACCGTCGCTTTCCTATGGAGAAAGTGGTGTGAATATTGAAGAGGGTAACCAATTTGTGGAAGACATCAAGAAATTGGTCAGGAAAACCCTTTTACCTGGCGCTTCACAAATTGGAGGATTCGGTGCAGTACTAGACTTGAAAGCTGCTGGATTCTCTAATGATTCTCAGTTAGTAATTGGAATTGACGGAGTCGGGACAAAAATCGAAGTTGCCACTGCCTGCCGAGATTATTCTGGAGTAGGCTACGATGTAGTTGCCATGTGTGTCAATGATGTCATCTGTCATTGTGCCAAACCTATTGCGTTCCTTGACTACTTTGTCTGTGGGAAGTTGGAAAGAAGTATGGCTACCGAAGTTTTGGCATCGATATCCAATGCGTGTGTGGAAGCGGAATGTTCTTTGATTGGAGGGGAGACTGCTGAGATGCCAGGGGTGTATACTCCAAGTCAATGGGACTTGGCAGGATGTGCAATTGCAGCAAGAGAGTCCTCCTGGCCAATGCTCCCGTTGTCCGCTGAAATCACTGAGGGAGATGTTATTATTGGACTTCCATCCTCTGGGTTACATTCAAATGGATTTTCACTGGCTAGAAAAGTCTTGGCAGTCAATGGAGTGAAATACTCTGATGCATTACCATGGGATGGCTCATCTACATTTGGAAAGGAACTTTTGAAAGGAACAAAACTCTATGTCAAAAGTGTTCTTCCACTTCTCATATCAGGTCTTGTCAAAGGATGTGCTCATATTACTGGCGGAGGGTTAACAGAAAACGCAATCAGAGTTCTCGATAAAAACTCGAATGTTTCTTTGGTGGTACGAACAAAGTGTTTCCTTCGTTTGGGAATGTTTGATGTTTTTAGATTGATTGTTCCAAGTGGAAATGTCCAAAAATTTTTGAATGGATAGCAGCTGCCGGACCTGTAGATACAGAAGAAATTATCAGAACCTTTAACTGGTTAGTTTTATATGAATAGCTAGCTTTTTTGAAGTTTCTGACAAGTTGTGAGTTTCAGTGGCATTGGTATGGTACTAGTCGTCGCCAAAAATAAAGTCGATCAAGTAAAGAAAACACTTTCTGATTTGAAAGAAGAATTCTATGAAATTGGTCATGTCGAAACGTCAACAAAATTGGGCAATAGTCATCCTAAAATCAGATTTTTAAACCAAAACATTCTCTTTGATCGGAACTTGTACCAATATAATAGAAAACGCGTCAAAGTTGCAATTCTGATATCCGGAACTGGAACAAACATGAAGAAGCTCATTGAAAGGTCCAAGACACCGGATAGTAACTGTGAGGTAACACATTTCTTAAGATTTTGTTTGGGAAAAAATTTTTAAAATTAAGGTCGTAGTAGTGGTTTCCAATAAAGAAAACGCCGGTGGCCTTCAAATTGCGTCATCATTTGGAATAGCAACACGAGTAGTTCCGCATACACCGGATAGGGTGACTGGAGACAAGGAGTTGTCGAAAGTAGATTTTGGGGAATCAAAATAGATCAGAAAACTGTTTTTAGGTGCTCCACAGTTTCGGAACAGAACTTGTGTGCCTAGGAGGGTACATGAGAATTTTGAGTCCTTATTTCATTTCACAATTTCCTTCTCGAATAATCAATATACATCCGTCTCTTTTACCATCATTCAAAGGTTTGTTTTTTTCCCACGACATCTCAGAATTTTTCTGATATAATTTAGGAGCACATGCCCTCCAAGACGCATTGGATTTTGGAGTGAAAATTGTCGGCTGTACCGCTCATTTTGTAGACGTGAGTTTAGAAAATGTGGCATACATCTGTGTCTATTCTACGTATACTTCAGGAGTTGGTCGATCATGGAGATATTATCGCTCAGCGACCTGTGATGGTGGATGACGATGACACCATCGAAACACTGCGGAAGAAGATACAAATCCAAGAACACGACATGTTTCCTAATGCGATGATCCAGGTTGCCGCTAGAATTTTGGAACAGAGATCTAGCTCAGATTGAATTTTCGTTGTTTGACCAGTGGATTTGAGATTTGAAATTTAAAATAAAATATTTAGTGAAGGGGGCAGCAATATTGTTTGGAAATTGTTGCGGGGTTAAAACTATATTAAGGATGTTGAGAAATTAATTATCATTATTACAGAATTTGGAGACTGTAGTCGTGTAGATGAACTGTGTAGAAACAAAGCGGCTAATTGATTTCAACTACGACATACAATATGTGAAAGTAGAACCAACTTCGAATTCAATCCAGCTGAAACAAAATAGCATCAGATTCAGTCTTTACATCGTGATTATCCTTACTTCTTCCTCAATCTCTCTTTCGTTTGGGTCATCTGGTTCAACACGTCGATTCGGACCCTCCGGACCAAAACGCAGAAACAGCCCAATTGGATCTCTCATGTAAACGCTTCCCACCGGACTCAGATGCAATTGCAGGCAACGGAACATTGCCGCGAGTCTCACTTCAAGGCGAGAGAAAAATGACAACGCTCCTCTATACGGAAAGTCGAGGTGTGGAGGAAGAACATTTGGAAACATGTTGAACGGTTCTCTAGCATCCGGAGAACTGATCGTTGGGTTTTGTGGGATGTTCTCCCAAAATGTATGGTTCCCTTCCACTGACAGCTCTTTCACACAGCTGCATGACTCGCTCGTACATCCGGAGGAAAATGCAGTTCTGCAGGTTTTTGAAAAAATTCGGTCACCTCCATAGAAAAATGGAATCAGACAGTCAATCTTGAAAGATTTCTCCTGTGACTTCGGAACTGGGCGCGAACGTCGCAGGGGTGGTGGACGTTCATCCACATCTTGATTCCGGATCGGAAAAGGAGATCCCCATCGAACTCGGAAAGCAGCATGTGGACCCAACCATCCAGCCCAGGCATGCCACGATGGCGTGAGATGCGGTGGGTAGACATTCTCAATACCTTCGTTTCCATTTGGGAAGTCGTAGTATCTCAAATCCGGGGTTGTTCCGGGTGGAGTGGGTCTGGTAATTCGCTCAATTCTGAACGGACCAAGTGGGTCACGGTCGAGTGGTTTTGGTTCAATCCTCCCACTGTATGGATCCACCCAATGTCTCCAAGGTAGAATTGGATTCTGGACGGGCTGGAGTCGGTATTGTGGAATCTCCTCAGTGTCAGAGAAGACGTCGGAAAGAGAACTTCCTGCTCGGGGTGTCGACACAGATAGAATATCATCAATCTCAAGTGCAGCGTTAGATGTGAAGCTTCCAGTGTTATGGATTGCAACCTCGTCATCTAAAAATGAAAACTAGTCTTATAGCTTTGGTAAAAAACCTCACCGTCAGTATTTGAATAATGGGTGCGGACATTTTCTTCTTCTGAAGGGCCTTCTTCGTTTTGGTTGACCATTCTGAAAAAAATGACAAAAAACTGGAAATGAAGTCGAAAAATTCCAAAGGAACGGATAGGAAGTGAATAAAGCATAGCAAAATGAACGAATAATGAGTTCTGAGAATGAAAAAATGTAGCTGATGGCTTGTAGGTACCGTAAGACTACACTTAGTTGTATTCAAGATCCAACAACAAAATTTTCTGGGCAAAAGTTTTTTTTTCTGCATTTTTTCAACGGATGCCTCACGTTTTTTTGTGTATCTGTCGGCGATGAAAAAGCAAATCGGAAATTGGATGTTGAAAAAAAGAGAAAACCAGGGAGAATTCGAAACCAATAAATTTTAGTGCCAAAAAAGCACTTGTGTTGCCTAGCAATCCGTCGTACAACACGTAGAGCAACAAAAAAGAAATGTTATCCGTCCACAAACGATTCCCACAGACCCGTGATGTACATGGAGTTGTGGGGGCTAAAATCGTGGGAATACAAGACAATTGTCACGATATACGTCAACTAGGGATTTTCTAAACGAATAAATATACGAAATAATGAAACCGTCGGGGATATCTGTTTTTTGTGGAATGTAGGTTTGCTTGTGGATTATTATTTACTATTCTATACAAGTTTATGGTTTGGAGTCGTAAAATGGAGTCCGAATCGAAATCCAGAAGAACATAAATATATAACAAGAAGGAATGTAAGCAGTGCAATAAAAATAGTTTATTACTTTAAAAAGAACTTGGAATTGTAAGAAGAGATTTATGGAAGTCCACGTCATGGAAGCAAGGGAATCTGAAATCTGTGAAATGGACGGAAGTTTATCAAAAGGAATGTGTTCGGGAACAAAATCTCCAGAAACTAAGAACACAGAGAGACTTTCACAATAACACATTCAAAAGTAAATAGCAAAACAAATTTATTAATTATGTAACAAAAAAAAATGACACGTATCATAACAGTATAGCACTCGTAATTCAATAGACTAGGTAGCAAGCGTTACATTAAAATCGTTGAGATGTTAAAGTTTTGTGGAATTAGTGATTCCCTGTTCTTCTAACTTTGCCAAATTCTGCTGAGCAATGGAATTGTGGGAATCCATCATGAGAGCAATTCGATATTGACTTTGAGCTTCTTCCAGACGGTTCATTCGTTGATATAGTACTCCTGAAATTGAAATTTTTTTTTCAATTATACCAAAAAAACTAATTTACCTAGATTTGCATGATATACCGAGGAAGTTGGATTTAGGTCAATTGCAGTGGAAATGTGCTTCTCAGCGTTTGAAAAGTTTCTGCTCTTAGCATAACAAGATCCGATTTGCATGTGAACTCTTGACTCATTTGGAACACTGAGAACCGCTTGAGGAGCTAGCTCTATTACATCAGAACAGTTTTCCAAATGATCCAATACTACAAACAGGTTTGTCCATGACTGAGAGTGGTAGGGGTCGACACTGAAAATATATTCATTATTTTGAGGCTCTCAACTGGATCAATGTACATTGTTGCATTCCTCCATGCTGACATTGCCAGTAATTCGCGATTCGTTTTTTGGTAAAGCACTCCCAAGTTGAACAGACAATGAGCTGATTTTGGTCTCAGGATCAAAGAGTTCTTTAGTGAAATTTCTGCCTCTTGATATTTTCTCAAATTCATCTGGGAAACTCCAAGATTCATCCAAGCTACCGCAAAGTTGGGTTTCAGGGTGACAGCTCTCGACAATAAGCTCTCTGCTGTTTTGCTATCTCCGGTTTTCTCCAGCAGGTTTCCCAAGTTGTTTAGAGCTTGTTCGTATGTTGGGTTTAATCTGGAATGTTTTTTTAAAATTGAAAATTCTATATTTTATATTCTCCTACTTGATCGCATTCCAATAGTTCTTCTCCGCATCTTTTGTTAGTCCGCTATCGCCCATCACTTTTCCGAGATTGTAATGAATCTTTGCGTTCATCGGACAGACACGCAGCCCAGTGCTGTACAGAGACAACTCGTCTTTCCATTCAGCACCACGCTACAAAACACAGTCTTTTAGAAATCTAGGTTTTGCAGCAAGATGTTATCTACCTTATATGTTTTGGATATTGAAAGCAGAAGAATGGTGATTGCTATCAGATCCGTGTTCTTGCAATGCTCCCCACATTTCTTCAGAACAATTGCGCAAAGAAGGGAGAATCCAATTGATGGCAAGTACAGAATTCGTTCCGCGATTGAAAAACCAACTGTGAAGAGGATATTTGATGACGGGAAGAAGGCGAACGTCCCGAAGAGAACAGCAAAAGTTGCAAACCTGCAGAAAGCTCTTTCCTCATTTCTCCTGCATATTTTAATTCGCGCCGAACCTGCATTCATTTCGAAATCTGACTCCCATAATAACCCCACTGCAAATGAGAACAGGTGATAATATGCGCGGGTCGGAGAGCGACGAGATTGGCGAGATGCATCCCATCGAATAGTCAAAGCAGAGATTAGCTGGCCAAATGAGGAGGTACATGTGGTAAAGCCAGATGTACGAATAGTTGACAGCCTGAAATGGTGCGCAATGTCACTTGCTAATTGCATTTGGTGGATGAGGTCAATAGGAATAAACAAAGTGAGTGATGAACTCACGCGATAGAATCTCGAGTCGATGAAGGCTGCTGGGTTGTCGAGCTTTGTAAACTTTGCATTTTCGAAACCGTTTATGAATAGTCTCAGGCTGCCAATCGATGCTAAGAGTAACATCTGGAGGCTAATGGTTTTGTAGTTGATGCGACTTGTGAGGAGAGAAAAACTCATTGAAATTGGCTGAAAAGTATATTTCAAAAGTGATTTAAAAGCAAAGAAATAGCTTACAACTGTCATAAGTCCTTGCTCTTTTGAAAACGTGGACAATAGTACCAACACTATAAAAATGATGTCTATTTTTTGACTTTTTGCGAAACGAAGCAATGCCAATAGTGCAAAGATAGTCATCAGAAGTTCTGCTCTTCCTGTCACGTTTGCAACCTAAATTTTCAATCGAAATCAGTTTTTGTTGTTTTTTGTACCGCTTCTGTGTGTACTGGATGAACCGCAAACAACAATGCCGCAGGTAAAGCTACGTTTGTCATTTCGAAACTTTTCTCCAGATGTCTTCCGAGCTTGTAGCACAAAAAACTGGCGAAGGCGTGCAGCAAAACGTTGAGAACATGGTATCCATATGTTGATGTTCCATGAAGCTGATAGTTGAGCCTGAATTTCAAATTCCAAATTCCAAATTTCCCATTTACCAAATACATATTAATTTGCATGTTGCATGTCTTGTTGCCGACCCGGAACATTTATGAGTTAATGTTGCCATGGGAAGACGATGTTAAGCAATTTAGTGGATGAGCAAGTAATTTCAAGGGACCACTTGCCTGTCAGCAGATGGCCCTCCGCTCCCGCTCCCGCATGAACATATTAAGAGGGAACGCATGGATTAGTGATGCGCAGACTTGTCCGATCCTCCCTAAGCGCTCGTTTTCAGCTCATAATCTGGCAGCTTGAGTACGAGATGAGTCCCTTGAGAAGGGGGAACTAGTGGAAAGAGGGGAGGTATATGAATGCATATGCTCATGTTTCATGTTCAATGTCTTATTTGCATAATTCTCGCTTCAAGATTTTGAAGCATCTTGAACCAGTACAAAACGAACAACTGTTTGTCTTGGAAAACAAAAAGCAGAAAAACCAACTCAACAGTTCAACGCAAATTTTTGACGTATGAAATCGGAAATTCGAGTTGTAAGAGCGTCAGTCATTTGTCTACCAGACCAAATATAGTAATCGCTGTCAGATCGCATCCCATGTCAATTTTAATGTGCAATATAGCACTTTATGAACGAACGTCCATCAATCTTCTGCCGCATTTCCTGCTCAACATGCGCTAAATTTATAGTAAGTGAACATGAAGAGCAGCATGAGAGATGGCCATAAATTTTGGCACACCTGACAAACAGCTGCCCTTCTTCAAGCTTCGCGCATTGTCATTTTTCATTTCTCGTCTGCTAAAAGTGTCATGAAACCATAACCATCTGTGTTTGGTTAGAAGGATGGGATGGGTTTCACGCCCTTGAGATGAAACGAGAGGAGATGAAATGGAATAAAAATTTTAATTTAAAGTCGTTGCCGACGTCGTCTTGAATTTAGCACCCCTGTCAACATTTCTGGCAATGTGCACACATCTTGTCTTGGATCTTGGCGGTCTGGTTTTAATATCACGCAGAAAGAATGGTGTTTGCGGGAAGCGGCACTTCTTGCTACCCCACCCCTCCTCAATTCCCATTGAGGCAATATGCGTAATTGGTATCGTAATCCAAATGCACATCCTTTATCCGTTCCTCAAAGACATTGGACAAGTGGATGGAGAACACCGAAAATGTTTATTGGGTTTTGTCTGGGTTAAGTTGGCGTTTGCTTTGTCATGACGACAAAAAGGTTCACATCCTAGACTCATGTTCATGTAACTCCTGAGGAAACACAATTGCTTCTTGTTTTCCATGGGAAAAATTGGGAAATTGAAAAGATTAGTTTCTTCCTTGTTCATGTTTTTTGCAGTAATTTTCCGTATGTAGCTTCCATTTTATACTTCTCGGAATCAAAACAAAAATAAAACCCTTCTGCATGTTCGTTTTATGACTCGTGGTTTATTTGATGGAATGGAAGACGTCGCAAGGAAGAATGAAACAAAAGAGCGCCGCCGGGACAGTTAATCCAAGTGAAACACGAAACACACGAGTCCTTGCGCAATGATGTACGTACTAAAAGCACGCCTCATTGATCTTATGGTGCCGTTGAAGTCGTACCTAACTTTTCACTTATGTTTTGGAATGCATTGAAAGTTTCGAATGGTCAGAAGTGGAGAGACACTTTTAGAACCTTTGGGTTTCATCAATTCTCAATCTGGGTCCCCTATGACCTCTCCTTCAAAAATATCCATTCTTCACCAAAGTCTGTTGGGTAGATGAAAATTCGCGATTAGATTGAGGAGCGCGTTGAAAAATTGCGAGAGCGTCCGGTGTGAAGCATCAATCCACCAACACTCTCTCAATCCGGTCATCCCTCCCATCTGCATACTTCTTTAGATGTGTTCACGAGCCATTAGCGCAGGAAACGATATCCGCCAACACCCCACGATCATATTTCATCCGTCCCTCCGTCCATCTTCCCGATTTGGTTACGTAATGCTTCTTCACATGTGTCTTCTTCCTGACTCAAAGCTTCTGGACCATTGCACAAAACAGGAAACAGAGATGAGTGGTGGAAGCAGGCAGAAGGAAGAAGGGAATAGGGAGGAAAAAGGGAGCATAACCTATAGCAGCTAGACAATGAATATTTGATGACACATAAACACGATGTAGTAGTGAAATACAAAATGAGTAAGGAGTAGCATCTCCCCCCTAATAATCCCCCTCTTGAAAACAAAAGAGAGTGCCAGGTGTATCAGTACAAAAAGATCGTATTGCGCAACGGACAACTGTCACGCACGCTTCACACCTACTCTGTCATTATTTTCAAAAGCATTATATATATATTCCCTAAATCATACTCACCAAAATGTGAAGGTTGTCACTGGCCGGTAGCTTTTGTGACTGTGTGGAGAACGGATCGGTCGACCCCAGAAGTCTCGGAAGAAAATCTGAAAGTTTTCAAATTGAAAAGCTATATGAACATTTTTTTAAAAACCTGGAACAATGAATCCTTGCCGTTGACAATTGAATTATTGACGATTGACTCAGCATCGTCAAATACAAAATCCCCAGAGAGTGAGGAGTAGTAGGGGAGGATTGATAAACTGATAATTATCAGTAGATTACGTAGTTCGGAACTTGCAAAGTCTTTGGTGAGTTTTTCAAAGGTCTGATCACCTTTGTTCCGAGGTTTTTGTGTTTTTTTCATAGTCACAGCATTTGCAATCCTAAAAAAACAAATTATGTAAGAAAAAAATGAAATGAATAAACGCTTCATGTCAAGAAGGAATTGGAAGACACAAAAAGGAGAGAAGAAGCAGGAGCAAAGAAGGTTTCGAGATTCTCAAGCGAGAAGATGACCAGAAGGAAGAAATGGGCGGAGCTTAGAGGTGGCGGGTGGTTTGGAAGCAACAAGAAAAAGGGTTGCGCAGGGTTGGCCACCAAGTGGTTATGTATATGTTCATGAATATTCAGGAAATAATCTCAGCACGTCCTCTTGTCTTTCCCCCCAAAACCGAATCTTGTAATTTATGCATTGCAAAAACTGGGGTACCGTCAAAAGGCAAATGAGCAAGGCAAGGCAAGGCAGCCGGCGACATGGCGACATTGGAGTGACACTTGAGAAGAAGAAGGAGCAAGAAGAAGGGGTGGCAAAGTAGAAGAATGTTAAAAGGGAAAGAGCAAAAGAGGCTTGAGGTAGAGAGAAGAAGAAAGAAGTCAAATCGGAAGCAAGGCTGATAATTACTTGTAGTGAGATTTCCGAGAGGGGCGGTGCATAAGGGTGCCGGGTGCAGAGCGCAATCCGCGAGAGAAAGCACATCCCCTCTTTGTAATCCGTGACCTTCTTGATGAAGTGGTTATGAATAGAGCCGAGAGGACTTCTTCTTCCTTTCAGAACAACAAAATTTGATCAACATCTATCCAGCCGGCGTATGACAGCACTCTACACAAAAGGGAAAGTGCGAAAAGTTGCCTGAAGGACTAAAGGGTCAGCAAGGAAAAAGGAAAAATTGGGGGAAGGATTGATGAGGATCAAAAGTGACAGATGATTTGAGGAGTCAAGCATGCCCGCACACATGTTTCCGGTGTCGACGTACTACAAGCAGTGCAATTCGGAAGTGGTGAAACTACTCGGCATCCGGGCGTCGTGACTCCCCCCTTCCCCCTTCGTTTCCACTACCAAACAACGACAATCTCAATAAAATGCTCATTTGATTGTCGGCTCATTGTTTGAGGTCTTGCTTGTCCGTCAATTGTGGATGTTGCTCTTTTCAGAATTGGGGCGTTTTTCTGGTGCTTGATTCGAATGAAATGCCAACAATCGCCAGGGTAATGAAATTTTTGAAGCGACGGATGAGACAGAGACGGATGGCTGGATGGCTCTTCAGATATTGGATTCTGAATTGTGAATTCGAAAGACAACATGATTCACCAAGAGTTTGAGATGGCTCGGCTCTTCAGGGTCTAATTGAAACTAAGTGTAGCCTTGAGACATGAAACTTTTCAAAACCCTTCAGAAGTTGTACTTTTCTGAGATGTCCTCCTAGAGAAACTTTTTAGAAAATTGGAATTGGAAGCAAAAGTTAAACAAATTGTTGCGGACAAACACAAGAACCTCATAAAGTGAAGGGACCACCCAGTTCGTCCTCCTTCTCCACGAATACCCAGGAGACAAAACAAGAGAGTGGACAAATTGGACAAGCAATCGACGGAGACTTAATGTAGTTAGCATAAGGCTGGCGAGGAAGAGCAGAGTGAGCATCTTCAGAATTGACAAGAACGACGAACAAACAATCTGTGTTCGGGTACCAAGTTCAACTTGTCGGACTTTTTCTAGGGCGATGCATGTTGTGAAACACAAGTAAAACGGAAGAAAACACGGATAATCGCGTGTACTGGGCCGTGTAGAAGGAAAGACCTTGAGGCAAAACGGTCTGAGGTTGTCCGACAAAATGTGCCAACTAACCGTTTCCATTGTCCCCTTGGCCATGCGCGAAGGAACCATTCATTCCGTCAATGACAAGTGGAGGAAAGGGAATTAAGATTTATGGTATGGTATTGTATGTGTAAGGTAAGGTCGCAAGAAAAACTGTCGTCAAGTTTAGGGGAACGTACCGGATATAAAATGGGGGATTGAATAAACATGGGATATCTGATTGGATTTGAATATGAATAAGAATATGGGGGAGGGAGAGGGTTCCATAAAAACTGTAATATTACAAAATTGAAAAAAAAATGTAAAAACCACTGAGACTTTGTGGTTGAATTTTATACTTCAAATTTCAAACAACAATCCGCATATCTTGAGGAGCAGCATATGGAACCAGTTAACATTCAAATGAACATATTGAAGCTCGCAGTGAAATCAAAAGAAAGGGAGAAGCTGAGCGGCAAAATCAAAGAAAAAGATGAGCGTGTCAGTTTGGATTATAGAGATAAATGTGACAATGACGGCACCCGCAATGTGTTCGCAAGGCAAAGAAGTCGGGAGAAACACGATTTCAGCTCTGATGCGCATTGTGCGGAGGGAGGGAATGGAAAAGACGTGTGAACATGAACAACATGCTGATACACATGGACCACTTGTAAACAAGTGTGTGGTGGCAGACGGTTACCCATCGCTGCCCATTCTCGTGTCCCCCCCTCCTTCCATTCTATTATTCCCGCGCATCTTCATCATAAGTGTTCTTTTTGGCGCGTCTGCCTGCCAGTTCCCTCTTCTCCTGATGTTTCCTGAGGTCTGTATGAACCCACAACGTTTCACAACCATCTTGCGAAACTCTATGCCCCTTCTTCAAATGTTCCTTGATATTGAATATGAAATGGAAATCAAAATGAAAATGGAGGAGACATTGACATCGACCCACATGCAGTTATAAATAAACACAATGAACGATGATGATGTGTTTGTGTGTTCATCTGCACCGTAACCGTCTTTCCGTTGGCGGACACTGGCGGACTCTGCACAATTCCATCCGTTCTGCCTACGTTCATTACTGATTGACAAATGCTGAAATTCTTTGGATATTTCTTCTTCTAGATCACATTTGTGAGTTTTCCCCTTCTTTCATGATTAGTTACATGTATCTAGATTTCTAACTTTTTCACATGGTTTTAAAATTAAAAATCATTTAATTTTAACATCTAAAAAAAGAAATTAAGACTTACTCCGAGTATGTCATACAATCATCACAACCAAAACCAAGGCTACGTCCCTTCATATACCTCACGAAACACCGGAGCAGCTTATATGGCTCGAAGAGGTTGGGATGGGAGTGGAAGTGGAAATGGAAGTGAGGCCAACACTCAAATATCGTTTTCTTCCAAAAGCAGGTAATCATTGCAAAATGTGAAATCTTTAAAGTTTCGAATTTTATTATTCAGCTCCAAAAGGATATACATTACATTATTCATTATGATTGTTCTTCTACTTTTAGCAGCTATTGTCATTATTATTTTGTTTGCTACAGGAGGTAAAATTGTTTGAACTTTTATGGTACAAATCTAAACAACTGTATTTGTTCAGTTTTCACTGGAGCAGATCCCTTGCAAAATCCGACAAACTCTCCGTTAGTAAACCCAACTTTTCGACCGCCTATTAACAATCAACCTACAATGGGACCTCCTATCTTTTCACAGGTCTAGTTTGAAGAAAGTTCTATTTTTCAAAAGATCTAAATTTTTATTTTAGAATCAAACTTACTCAGGATCATTTACAATTCTCCGACAAGGAAGTACTGTTTACGATATGAAAAACACCAACATCTACTATTCAGCAATGAACTTGATTCAAAATGCGGTAATTACTCTTTTTTTTTCCACGAAACTCTAACCCTTTGTTTACCATTCAGCTGGATAATGTGTTTGTGACATCAAGTTTGCAACCATATGCTGCACATGCTACACTGACTGACTTGCAGAACAGGTGAGCAAACTTTTACAACTTTGGAGCGAAATTTCATCACTAATTCATCAGTAAGTTGAACATTTTTCAGGGGCGATGACTTGGCAGTACTGTTCAGGGTCAATCTGCTAGGCGGCGGAAGTGTTGACCAAAACACTGTTGCTGGTGTCATACGGTAAAACTTTCAATAACATTTAGGAAAACCATAACAATTTTAGAAGCAACCTAAACCAACTGCAAAGTCAACTCGGAGGCAATGCACAAATCGACCCAAACACTATATTTGTATTTAGACTGTTCACGTAATCCTTATCAATTACATATGTAACGTATCAATCGTGTTAGAATCGGGTCATAAATTTTTGATTTAAAAAAAGAAGTTTTATAAGTTTATATATTTAACAAAAAACGGTAGAAATTGCTCAAAATGGTAAGTTGAAATTGTTCAGTAGTCTTTCCCGCTTTATTTAGTGATCTGAAAATCAAATTTTTGCGGAAAATCCTTGTCTACTTACGTAGTAATAAGTTCCAGCCATTGGATTTCCTAGCTGTTTTCCAGTTTCCGTTCCCAAAAACTCTGTGAATGTTGTGTAGTTCGAGTGGAAATCATTCCAAACTTGAGGATTTCGTTTTGTGATTCGGAATTTTGTTTGGAAAACCAACACAATGTACAGTCGACGAACTGAAAAAAAAACTCCCAAAATTAAAAAAACAACTTAAAAACTATTCCTCACTCTGTCGGCTGGAAGTTTGATCAGATTGAATTGTCAAAACACGATTCATATTTCTGAAAAACACTCCCTCATCCCAAACCGGCACTGACAAGTCGATTTCTCGAGAAAGAGATGATGGACGGTTGTAGTAAAGGTTCATGGACTCTGGATTTCCATGAGGGTCTGAAAAAATACATTTCGAATCAAAGAATGCATTATGATTACTCACTAAAGATCACAAGAACATGGAAAAAGAAGTTTGGCATGGATTCATGGAACAAGTAGACCTGGAAGTAATTTGATTACTTTTATGACGAAAATCATTAGGAAAACACACTTTTTTCAAATAAACAGGCTCTCGGAATCTATACGGCAGCATTGCAAAATGGTCTCCAGTTCTGATCTCAGGGGTTGTTGATTTGGTTTTTGTTGGAATATATTCGTTGAGAACCACCTAAATGTTTTTGATTGTTCTGACTGTTTTGACGTTTGGTAAGACATAGTCAATTCCACCGGTCGGTGCATTTGGAATAATGGAAGGTGATAGAGAAGTGACATAGAATATTGGCATTGATAAGTTGGAAGACATTTTGTTTATACCAACTTTGGTTTCATAGAACACTGAAATGAGGCTTGCCACTTTTCAGTGAATTTCATTGAACTAACCATTTTCGAAAGAATCTAAAGTTGTGGTCTTGCAGCAAAGATGCATGTTATAAGTAGTAAGCATTTGATGGTTCACTGCTTGTTCACATGTATAATCCTCCGGACACGCTTTTTCTTCAGTTGGGTCACACAAAAGGACAGACGGAAGATCGTAAGAGGAAGCTCCGTATGGACAAACTGAAAATATTTTGAAAAAAAAATTACGACTGATATAGTAACAATAAAACTAACTCGGTTTCACTTGCTCAGGTACTCCAGGTGGGTTACTCAAGTCTTGAGGAACATCTGCACAGCATCGATGATCGTTTGTGAGTTTTGAAAAAACACACATTGGATTTCTACCAGTACACTCGATCGGGTCATTTGGAGTGCATTTTACACCTATTTTCATTTACAAAATAGAATTCTAATAAAAGTAGGAAATTTTACCATCATGCATCACTTCATTGCACATTGAATATTGAGCAAGAACATTCTGGTCGTGGGTTTGCCAAGGAAATGGGCAAACTATAAGAACTTGGAAAGTCTACAATGAAAGTTTCACTCCACTCACTTTCTTCATAGTCACTGCCATTGCCATCCTCTTCACTGTCTTCTTCTACCACGATCACTTTCTCAACTTTCCTTTTACAAAAAACCACAAAAACAAGAAACCAGAGCAAAACGAACACCGATCGTCGCATATCTAAACGAAATCAGTTGATATGGGCCAGAAATACGCCGGGAGGCCAAGCGGAGCCGTGTGGCGATGTTTGTGTTTTGGCTGATAATCGGATGACCAACACCTCGACATGATTGCGGCGCCGAGCACTGAATACGGCTCAGAATCAACACCTTTTTGCGCGGTCACGAACTCGTCCGAAATAATGCTCTGATCAAACCGATTTTGGAACTTTCGATTCGAGTGGCGAGCTGGGAAAAGAGAAAAGAGAAAACATCAAACTTCAACGCAATATGATTTGGATTCCACTTTTTACGGTTTCTATATTTTTATATCCCTGTAAATCTCAACCTTCTATACCCCCACCCGAGCGACCAGGTAGAGTTCTGCGCCTTTCTGCTCAAATTTTTATTTTATTTTAGAATGCAATGAAGGTTGGCAATCCCCAGATTTAACATATGTACCGTCGATTAATCAATGTGCAGAATATACTCCAGGTATTTTCTGATTTTTCATCTCAAACATTCCTCCAATTTCTATTCTAGGCGTGGGAGTCACTTGTCAGCCGAATAATCCGTTCACATGCACTGGTAGAAATCCATTCTGCGCCACAGCCGGAGATCGACAATTCAAATGTTGCAGTGATATGATTCAAGATTCTTCAGAGATTTCAAAGTTAAATTCCACTCAAGTGAAACCAAGTGAGCCATAGCTTTCCTTCTGTTTCAATGCTTCTATGTTCTTATCCGATTCCAGTTTGTCCATCCGGAGCGATTCCCTATAAAATGCCGCATGTCTTGTTATGCGACCCAACCATCGTTAATATGTGCCCGTTCGGCTATAAGGTTTATTTTTTGGCTTTTTTATGACTTTTCCTACTCTTGTCTGAATTATTACCCAGTTCATAGGAAAACATGCAAAACATCAAAAATGACGTATATATCTTCAGTGTGTAGAAGCTGCCAACGGAAATCAGCTATCGGACAACGGAAGATCCTTATGTTGCAAAACCAGCACCCTCTACACATTTGCATCTGTTTTCAGAGAAGCCAAAATAAGCCCTAGGATTGTTCCAAATCCCCCAATTTCAGCTATAGAATTCGTAAGTCGTTAAGTCTTCTTCAAAACCCTCTGTCATCTTCGAAACATGCCTTCCTTCCAGGTCACTTTGAACGTTCACACTTCCGCTAAAGAGCACTCGCCGGAAATTAGAATCGGCGACCACTTCGTGCTGACACCCTACAAACTCTTCGAGCCCGCATATTTGAAGAAAGTCAAACTATTCTCGGACTTTGGTCACGGCTCATTTGTGCATGTTATCCTATTCGGTAATCGCATTTCGAACATTTTTTTTTGCTTGTTCCAAGCAGAAAAACGGGAAAAACGAATGCGATCGGGCTGAGCTGAGCTGCTGAGACGCATTCAAGCGGAAGTAACCGTGTTTGATGGTGATAATGGTTTTTTTCTCTGCAAATTCTCAGCGGTTTTCGTCATTTCCGTGTAGGCGTAACGGGGAACAAAAAAACAAAGCGTTCGATTAGTTAACTGTAATTTCAACTATCAGATCCCATGTCCACCACCGAAACAATGCAATTGTACTATGACCGACCAACTTCAAATGGCAAAATGATCCACTTAGATGAGCCGATTCCGGATGGAGGTTAGACTTTCTATCATCTTCTTTTTCTCTCTATAATTGTCATAAATGTGGCATGGACTGGCTAGGCTAGCCAATCTAATTATCATGTGCGCTTTTTCAGGATTCATATCCAAGAAAATTTTCAACGCAGCCCCTATTACAAACATTGAGAACCCGACACGTCCGGGTCCAATAAAAGAATGTGAGAGTTTAACCGACAACTGCATAAATGAAAGAAATAAAACATTTTCAGATAGAAAACTGTGGGTTGTGTTGGTATTCAAAACTGTGAATCCATTGGGACGGATTTATATTTTGTCGAGTAAAGATTTGCACAGCAAGTATAGATCAGTCACGGATTTTTTGAAATCGGACACGGGAAATATGTTGGGAACTCCAGTGGCTGGAACTTACTTTTATGTAAATCAAACACAGTTTTTGAAAAAAATTTGGTGATTTCATTTATATTTCAGCTCACCACCGACTAGGAAACTGCTGCTACAGTTCAATCCAAAGTTCTATACAGATTTCTACGTGTTCATTTTCTTTCTTTCTTTTAAATTGTTCGGCTTTTCAAAAATAAACGTTTCTGGAAGCAGTGTGATCATTCTCAGACACATCTTATAATTGTGTGTCAGGAAACTGAACAAGGAACCTTTGATGAATAAATTATAAGCGGCCGACAGGAAAAACGCTCTGCTCCGAGCTTTTGAGCAGAGCTCACTGATCCCAGAGCTCCTGATTCCAAGTTTCTTGAAATTTGTGTTTCATTTATTATTGAATCGTCTCGCCACATTTTAACTGGAAAGACAAAAAAACAGCATCTGTAGCAACATTTGGTTCACGTTCATCATATTGTTTCTGGCACCAGTGACATTATCCCCTGTTGTTTTTTTGGACAGCTTCAGTCCAGATGGTGGTGATATTTCACGACGAATGAGTTTTTGTTCACATTCCCTCCCATCCTCATATTTTTGCTTTCTTGTCGTCATCCCCTTCGAAATTTGTTGTTGGGAGAGTAGGAAACCGAAAGAATATGTTCCAAAAATGAGTAGCTCATCCTTCTCGGTTTCCTCACAGAAAATTCCTTGACTTTCACTTCACAGGCGTGAAAAAGTTAGTGGTTTGGGCTGGATTGATATGTGTCCGTCGCACACTGCCATCCCTTGCCTTCCGTTTCGAGTACACATGTTGCGATGTGTTGCGACGGACGCGGCACTGATGAAAAAGCTAGTGTCACACACGAAAAAGTATCCTCTTGTGCGTATATGTGTGGATGTGTGTGTGTGTCCAGAAGAAATAAAAAAGTTTTTTTGCTCTCTCTCTCTCTTTCTGCGCAAAAAGAAAGAGAAAGAGGAATTTCGCGCTGACTTTGACTTTTGAGGAAGTCTTCGAACGGCAGCCGAAGAGAGAAAGAGACTCACACCCAAAAATATGAAACATAACATTCGCACCAACAAAGCGCGAATATCAATGAATCTCGGGGGAACGATGGCTGCCTGCCGGCGCGTGTTGCTCTTCTGTCATAGGGATATGGGTCCGTCCTTGTCGAGACCGTTGACTACACTCTGCGGTCGGTCCCGGAGCCGTGCCCTAGCTATGTGTGAAACGCACTGGAGACTGGACCGAAACGCGCCGCCCCGCTCGGACGGACGGCGATGGCGCATCGCCAAATGTGTCATTTTAGTTGTCTTCACGAACCAGAGGGCCCCACGACGGACGGGCGGCCACGCCCACCTCAACCAGAATATCCTTCGGCTTGCCTCCACCCACCCTCGCGGACGCGGCGGACGCGCTGAACAAAAAGAAGAAGAAGCAGAACGACGAAGAAGTAGGCATCAAACGAAGTGAAGCGGCCATCGCTGCTACCACCACATCCTTCTCACCTTCCTCACCAGGAAGGACGCCGTTTTCATGAAGAAAACGGTCAAGATACTTGTTATTCTGGTCACAGTATTCCTAAAAGTGCATTGTCAAGCTACCCGAGAAGATGAAGCCGCTGAAGTTCTGAATCACTCGAATTTCGATGATTCAAGTAATTCGTCAGATCCTAATAAGAATTCTGGAGGTTAGTTCTCTGTTTTGTTTTGGGATCCAAACTTCCGCTTCTAGTAGCACTATATAGACTAGACGAAAATCTTCGGTTTTTACTCATCCATGATGTGTTTTCGTTCCTAGAAGAATGAAAAAAGAGAAAATATTACTTTTTTGCCCCCTGTCCTCTTCCTCGTCCTCTTCCCTTCACCCAAAATGTAAACTTCTTTTTATGCAAACTTTATTTGAAGAAATGCAAAATCTCGGTGCTAGTGGTGGTGGTGGTGGTCCTTCGTCGTCTTCCCGTCACAAGTTCTTCCTGGGACCCGGGAAGACGCGGAAGGGATGGGGTGGGATGGGATGGGAAAACAAGACAGACTTTTTTGTGTTGAATTCACAAATCAACAAATTCCTCCGTTTTCCGGGCCGCATCACACAGCTCAGCTGTTGATCAGATCCATTCAATTCCTAGTTGAAGTTAAGATGAAAAGATGAGGGAAAAAAATGAATGAAAAATTCTTAGAAAAAGAACTGAGGAAGTGGAAAAACTTGAGCGAAAAACTTGAGCAAAATCATTTTTGAAATTGCCTTTGTTTTCTTTTCTGAAATGAAATGGCCAGCTAGTTAACTACCAAATAATGACTCAACCAGGAACCGGAAGCCCATGTCTTTTTGTACCTTCTATACCAAATCACACACTGTGCTTTGCTTTGTTCCTTCTTTCAGTTCCCAGACGTTTTCGTCTACTTTTGCTCCTTTTGCTTTTTTTCTTCTGGCTCTTAAAAATAGAAAATGTCGGACAAAAGAGTCGTGTTGAGTAGTGTCTCAACCTATTCAAAAAACGTGTGCAACTCAACTTGTTCTTTCTTTTGATCGGATGTGATGCGAAAATGGCAAGGTTTACACGGTTACGCATATGTGTTGTGTTCTTTTTTTGTTGCCGACTACATGTTGAATGTGAAATCTTGAAATTCAAGCTCTAAAACAGAAACTTTTATCGAGGATAAGAGTGTGAGACTCAGACTGGACTGCCCTTGGCTCTTTGACGCCTGCTCTCCAGCTTTCCTTTTCTCACCATAATTTTTGCTGTTTTTTATAGACAGCTTCGTTGTCTTTCTCTCTGCGGGGAATTCAGCTTAGTTCACTAAAAGCGGGGAGGGGGAGGAAAACGAAAAAAAACCAAAAATTTATTAGAAAATTTTCCGCTTCCGGTTTATCCCCAGCCAGCAAAGCGCCGATCTTGAAATAATATGATTACTATGAAAGCTCATACAATTGCTCTGCACGGCTTGGCTCACTCCCTGGCTTACAGCCAACACACAGAGAACTGCAAAATTCCGTCCTTCCTTTCCATTTTCTTCCCTCCCCCCTCCTCCTTTCTTCCTTTTCTCATTTTCACTTATAGTAGTGAAATTGAAGAATGAACAGATGAAAAAACCGAGAAAAACGGAGGTGAAAAAGCGGAGGGGAGAAGGGTGAGAAAAAGAAAGAAAAGAGGAAGAAAGGAGTGAATTTAAATTGCAGCACTAAAGACAGACAGGCATGGGAAAGAAAGAATAGCCGAATAGGATCGGGGATAGGGATAGGCTTCATTAAAAAGTCCACGATAAATAATGAGGGTCAAAAACGGAAGAATAATTGAAAGGGGAAAATTAAGAATGGAAGACAAATAAAAAGAATTGCAGAGCAAGGCGACACCATGGGAGAGGACGAGGATCGCCTGGTCATCGATCTTTTCCGTGAATACAACTTTTTGATTAGGCCAGTCAGGAATGTGAGCAGTCCGCCGGTAGTTGTCGACTTTGGAGTTGCAATGATTCTCCTGATCAACGTGGATGAGAAGAATCAGATTCTACAGACCAATGTTTGGCTGACAATGAAGTGGAATGACTTTCAACTTGCTTGGAATCCAGCTGAATATGGTATCTATCTACCCGTCATTGATACGTGGCATCCAAATGAGTTTTAGGTAACATCTCCAACCTTCACGTCCCATCCGACAGAGTCTGGCTTCCTGACATTGTGTTATTCAATAAGTGAGTCATTTTCCGATCTTGTTCAAGTCTTCTAGACAGGGAGACATCTCTGAAAATTTGTCTCCTTTTCAACTTTGCTCTTCCTCTTCCTTTTCCTTATCCGCATGCCTACGCGTTTTGTGTCAAAGCGAGATGCAATATGCCATGTGAAAGGCGAATTTCATTTCCAAATTTGCTCCAAATCCACTTTGTCTGAATGTGCGTAGTAATCCGAAATCTCCTTTCCAAATCAAATCGTCTTCTCTTGTTTCCGCAGTTTTGAGCCGGCAAGTGATGATGAGTCGGCGTGACCAAAGACACCTCCCAGGCTGTGATTTGGAAAGAAGTGTACATTTTGGATTCCAAAAGAACCAAACGACATGATAGACCCAATACAAAGTCTCTTTTCCAATAGAAAACTATGAAAATTATTGGATTATTTTGGATATCGTTCCAGCTGTTCTAGTCTTTCTAATTTTATTTATCTTTTTTGGTTGCGGTAGTTGGACTGATTGACTGAGCAAGACTTCAAAGAGAATTCCAAAAACTTGAAAAGACAAAGTTGTGACGCAATTAAGGGTGGCGAATTGATGTTACACCACACACGCGACTTCTTTGTTAAATGGTCCTTTTGGGATGAGAGAGCGGGATGAGTTGCATTTGCACTAGTGAAAAGCACTGCGCCACTTTAACTAAACTTGGACTTTATGGAGAGAGATAGACGGATAAGTTGTACTTTTTGTCTTGCGTCTCATCTGCTCCGCTTTGCTCGCATCAGAATTAGAAAGTGTTATTGTTGTTGTCTCTTCTCCCTCTCTTTAATAGATGGGGGATCTTCTTGAGAAAGAACGAGGAGGGGGAAGCGAGGAAGGAAGACTCATGAACGGACAGACTGAAGAAGTCATTTTTCTATTTTCTTCAAAAACCGAAAGCAGGTTCTCACGCATGAAAAATAACTTGTTTTGGTTTGGTCTAGCCAATAGATACTGCCGTACTGAACGGCAAACCTCTCAGTTATGAAAAATGACCTGCAGTCTCAGTTTTTCAAAGAGTTTGAGAGTCTAAACACTCACACATCCTTGGCAAACATATATACACAGAAAAATAGAATTATTGACCAGACTGAGTATAATTAAATAGACGTCTTTGACAAGATCTTGCAGTATTGCACTTTTCAAGCTGACAGACAAAACGAAACGGATGGGAACTTTAAAAACTAAAACTAAAACTAAAACACAACCCGATTAGCACATAACACAAATGATCATCACTTCATTCCATTTCATTCCAATTCCAATTCAATTTTCAGTGCCGATGGGAACTACGAAGTGTCTTTCAAGTCCAATGTGTTCGTGGACCATCATGGAGATGTCACATGGGTACCGCCTGCAATGTTCAAAAGCAGTTGCCGGATTGACGTCGAATGGTGTGTACATACTTGGGTTTATTTTGAAAAAAGCGTCATCTGCATCATAAATAACTCAATTAATATTCCCCCTACATGAAAGGTCGCAAAGTGCACGTCATTATTCGTTTTTCAGGTTTCCATTCGACGAACAATGTTGTACTTTGGTGTTTGGCTCTTGGACCTATAACTCTGAAGAGGTCCGGTTGCACTGGTACAATAATATTCAGGCGGTGCAGTTGCATGACTATTCTTACTCCGGAATTTGGGATGTCATTGGTAGAACGAGAACATGAAGGTTCATTGAGCTGATGATTCTGTTGCAGATGTGCCAGGTCAATTAGTCCATAAACCAGACACCAAGGAGAATAAAATGGTGTTCAATGTAGTGATCAGAAGGAAGACATTGTTCTACACTGTCATCCTCATCATCCCTACTGTCCTCATGGCGTTCCTCTCCGTCATGGCATTCTATCTTCCCGTGGATTCTGGAGAGAAAGTTTCATTGACCATTTCTCTGCTCCTTGCTCTTGTCGTCTTCTTGCTGCTAGTGTCCAAAGTATAACTGAAGGAACTTTTGCAAGTGGTTCTCAAAATCTCAATTCCAGATACTGCCGCCCACTTCAAACATCCCACTTATGGGTAAATACCTTCTACTTGCATTTGTCTTGAACATTGTCGCAGTTGTGGTAGGGGATTCTAAAGTACAGAGGTACAAAAAGATTCCTTGATTTTCAGATGACCGTCATCATTGTGAATGTCTACTTCCGAAGTGCTCTGTCCCACAAGATGCCAACCTGGGTTCGAAAAGTGTTCCTCGAGTTTCTCCCTCATTTGCTGGTGATGAAGAGGCCCGAAAGAATACCAATATTCAATGGGTATTTTGTTGAAGAATATTGCGCTTCCGAGATTTTTGATGCCAGTGAGTCCCGGTTCTTATGAAGCAGCGTACCTCAGAAATTCTTCGTTAAGGTCTGGTGATGCCGTCTATGACAGCAACAATGCTTCCATTCTTGCAAGTGACATCTCAAATTAACGCTCAGAGTTCCACAAGTTCCGGAAGATCTTCCGAACATCATGAGAACTGCTCAAAATGGAAAAAGAGATTGTCGATTCGAATGTCAAGAAAACGAGCTCCCAGGGTAACAAAAACAGTTGACACTAAAAAAAAAGAAACACCTTTTCTAGGCACGACTAGACGAAGACGGAGAGGATATTATCGACGATTCCAATGGTAATCATGTCAGTTCTGTCCATGAAAAAATAAGCAAGGAAATGAAGACAACAGTGGAAGCGATTGCGTATATCGCAGAGCATATGAAACGCGAAATGAGCTTGAAAAAAGTGAGAAATCTAAAGATTTGAAAACTTGATCTTTTGATCCTTTGACCTTTAGATGCGAGACGATTGGAAATACGTGGCAATGGTGCTTGATAGGCTTATCTTATTGATTTTCTTTGGTGTAACACTAGGTGGAACGCTAGGAATTATATGCTCAGGTACATCAGAATTATCAAGTTTTTTTTCCAAAAACTAGGGATCTTTTTTCAGCGCCACATGTATTCGACTTTATTGATCAGGAATCAGTGATCAAGAGGTTGAACGCAAGATATCTACCGTCGGATATGTACGCCTGAGCTCAAATTTTGTGTAACTTTCCTTCTGATCTGAATCTCACCTCTAGGCAATACTATTTCAAATAATTTTTGATTTGGGTAGTGTTTTTTCAATGTTTCTGGTTACGTCTTACTGGTTTCATGATCGAATTTCATTTCATTTCTCACCGATTGCTCTTTCTTCTTTTTCTTTTTCTTTTAATTTCTTTAAATAAAATAAATCCTTTTTAGTTTCATTGAGCTGAGCTTGATTTGATTCTCACAACTTCAACTTTTCAAGTCAAGTGCAAATTGAAAATTGAAAATTTAGAATTGAAAACGACCTCTCCCCCCGCTCTTTCTCCACTTTTCCACTTCAATTTCGCAATCACTTCTGCTGATGACACCTGAAGATGTGTTTACTCATAAGCCACTGCTTCATCGTCTCAAAGCCGTCGGATCGGACGGACCCTTCAGTCTGTTTTGTTCCCAGGGTGGTGCTTCAATTTGAGCAGTTGGATGCGGAGCCAGTATCCTAATGAAATGTAAACACTGTTGCTGCACTGGTTCCAACTCATATCATTTATTCATTAAAAGCAAAGAAAATGCGCTTTATTCCTGTTTTATTCATATTCCAGTTTGTGTTATTATTTCCAGGTAACGTCACTTACAATTGATCTTAGGTTTTCTTTATTTGTAGTATTAGTGAATAATAAAAAAATGCCTTCACTATTTTTAAAATTTTGAAATACATCAAACAGATACTATAACTATTCAGCTCTGGACTTCTACCCAAACTCCGCAGAAGAACGTCTTCTATCCTACATCTTTGATGGATATAACTCTCTCATCCGCCCCGTTCTAAATGCGTCATCTCCACCCATTGAAGTCAGTTTTCCATACATAGAAACACAAAAAAATCCTCGAAAACGTTCTCTTTTTTAGGTCTTTTTCAGTCTCGCATTCGTTCTTCTCATCAATGTGGATGAGAAGAACCAAATTATGCAGACGAATGTTTGGCCGACAATGAAGTGGAATGACTATCAGATGAGATGGGATCCCACGGAGTTTGATGGGATCAAAACGATACGGGTACCACCGGATAAAGTTTGGCTGCCGGATATTGTACTTTTCAACAAGTGAGATACTACGGCGTTGTTGCAAAACGTTGTAGCTGCAAAACACTTTCATTTTCAGCGCTGATGGCAATTATCTAGTCTCCTTCTACTCCAACGTAGTTGTTGAGCACACCGGAGACATGCTCTGGGTGCCTCCAGCAGTTTATAAGAGCAGCTGCTTGATTGATGTCGAGTTTTTTCCGTTTGATGGTGAGTTGAAGTTGGACGAAACAAAATCAAACAAAAAACCAACATTTTATCTCCATTTTCATCAATTTTTCTTCTTTTTCCTTTCTTTTTTTCAGAGCAAGTTTGTTCACTTACTTTTGGTTCATGGACTTTTCGAAAGGACGAGTTGCAGTTGTCTTATCTATCCGGCAAACGTCATGTGCGTTTTTTCCTGTGGGAAGAGTGAAAAAAAAAAGAGAAAAGGGAACAGAAAATAGATTTGTGCGGGGACTTTGATGGAACTTTGAATTGGAAATGGAAAAGTAGAAATTCGTTGCAGGTCGAACTGAACGACTACTTGCCATCTGGAGTTTGGGATCTTCTTGATGCTCCGGGACTGTTGATCGACGAAAGATCCAAAATATCATATCAAATTCGAATTCGAAGGTATCAAACGAATGAGAACATTGAAAATTGTATTTTTACTCAGAAAAGCGCTGTTCTACACTGTTATCCTCATCATGCCAACAGTTCTGATGGCATTCTTGTCCATGATGGTATTTTATTTGCCAGCAGAGTCCAGTGAAAAGATAACCTTAGCCATTAGCATTTTACTTGCTTTGGTGGTTTTTCTACTTGTTGTTTCTAAGGTTTGTACTCAAAATTGAATATTCAAAAAAAGTCAATTAATTCTTCAGATTCTACCCCCAACAAGTTCCACAATTCCACTTATGGCTAAGTATCTTTTGATGACTTTCATTATGAATATGATCACCATCATGGTAGATTTCTTTTCATTTTTTATTTTGTTCTGCTTTTCTTTTTTTCTAAACTATTTCTCTTCAGGTAAGTGTTATTATTATCAATGTCTACTTCCGCGGGCCAGCCACACATATCATGCCAACATGGGTCAAATCTGTATTCCTAAAAGTCTGTTCATTTTTTGTTTCATTCAAATGATCACTATCTCAGTTTCTTCCAATGGTTTTTGTGATGCGTCGTCCGGAGAGCACCGAAAAAGAGTTGGCGCGGATGAAACGTGAGAAACATGAGAGAAGGAGCATGCGGTCTGCACTGAAGACGTTCTTCAAGAAGAATGATGCCCGAGTGGTGAGTTTGATGACGTACATATGTAGTTTGATTGGTGAAGTAGAGACAACTGATTGTCAGGGTTTTTTTTCAGTTTCAACATCAACCAAAAACCATTTTAAGGAAAGAAGTGAGTATTTATCAATTTTTGTCCACAAAACTGTCATACATCACGTATCAACTTTCTGTGTGTTCAGGTATCGAATTCTGAAGAAAAACTATCTTCTGACGCGAAGAAAGCGATCGAAGCGATCGAATACATCACAACGCACCTAACACACAACAACGCCTTCAAAAGGGTCAGTAGTCTCGGCATGTTGTCATTGTTCCCCAAACTGTTACCATATCAAAGATATAAACTTTTGAAAAAGAAAAAAACGTTTCAGCAACGCGAAGAATGGAAGTTTGTTTCTGTGGTAATTGATCGATTGCTACTGTATCTCTTTTTCGGAGGTAACTGTTAGAAAACATGTTAAAAAGTGCTAACGTTTCGAATCTTACAGTGACAATTGGAGGAACCATGGGAATCCTTTTGTCAGCACCAAACGTTTTTGAACAAGTCAACCAAACATCAGTTATCGAACGATTGAAGCAACAAGCGGCAGAAGAAATGTTGAATTCTTGAACTTTTCTTTTTTCGAATTGTCTGTTAGTTCGTTCTGATTTCTTCCCATTCGTATCATGTAAAGGGGGAGTGTTTTCTTTATCGCATTCAGTCGCTCAATACACCCCTGAAACAAACGGAAATTTCCGAAAAAAAGCGGTCGGTTGATCAAGATTGTCGAAGAGGGATGACGTGATACTTCATATTGATACTGAGATCTATCGAGACAACCTGTTTTACCATCACAAACATGTACTTCCTTTTGATTCATTTTTGACCGTTATTTCGTAGATTCAAAGAAGAATATATAAATGTTTGTTTTCATTATGCGTTTTAGTCTTGTCAATTTCTCTTCCTTGTTTTGTTTTGTTTTGTTTACCTACCGTAAAAGAGGTTGATTGACATAAATCAGATAAGATTTTGGCATTTTGCGTCTTTTGCTTTCCAAGTTAAATAGTATTACTAACACTCCGTCTTCAACAAGTATTCTTCCAGAATGACACCAATTCTGGTGCTCTTCTTAGGTGTTGCCGGAATAGTAGAAGGACAGGGATGGAGGCCATGGGATCGGTGGAACCATTTTGGAAATTTCGGAAATTGGGGACGAGGAGATGACCGTGACCATCGTGGACCCGGACCAAGAGATATCCCACCACCAATTCCCCCACCAGGATTCCGAGGAGATCAATTCGGAGGAGGTAAGCCATCTGGCAAGTTGTTTTATCTGACCAGGTTTTTCAGTTCAAAACATTATCAAGATCACTGAAATCGTTGAACCAGGAAAATATAGAAGAGATATTTTGGGGGATTTTAAGGTGAGTTTTTTTTTTAAATAATTATGTTTGAATATTGGTTTCTTTAGGATTTCCACAACAGGCACAAGAAACTTTCTCATAGAGATTGGAAGAAAAACGTCAAGCAGTTCTGTCATAGGTTCCCTGGACATCCAAACTGTAGAAGAGGAAAAATTCCGGATCAAAAGGAACTTGAGGAAATGGTCGGACAATTCAACAAAGGAGGAATCGGAAAATTTTTGAGAAGAGTACCAAAGTAAAAAATCCATGAAACGTTTTTGAACAAAGCCAAATTTTTTTTTATAGAATCAACATTGAAGATCCACTAGCTAATGTTGATCCAAAATACAGAAAGTTTCTGGACAATGATGGTCATGGATTTGGACATTTGAAAATGGAGCATGTTGACAAAATTCGAGATATCTGCAAGCGAAGAAAGTGTAGAGAACAGCCAGAATCTGCGAAGAAATTGAGAGAACTTTTCACTCAAAAGGCACGTTTCTAATTTTAAATTTTGAAAAAAAAACAACGCACAATTTTTCAGCTCACCGATTTTGAGAACCAGCTGACTGGAAAAGACAAGTCCGATACTGTACAGCTCAGATTTGACAGAACTCTTCAAATCAAGGAAGCCCTCCTGGAAAAGGGTAACTTGACAGCGGATGTTGCTCCAGTGGACAATGGAGTCTATGACTTGGACACCATGCTTACTGAAGAACAAGCGAATATTCTTCTGAATGAATTGAATAAAGCAGGAGTTGGAAATGATGAGATTCCACTGCCAGATTTGGATAGTGATGATGACAGTGAGGATGAGAGTAACTCCACAGATACAAACTCTGGTGCAGCTGGATCTCGTGCGAGAAAGTGAGAATACATTCGAAATTAAACAAAAATTGAATTTCTAGATCCGCCTTGTACTTCGAAGGAAACCTAATCAAAAAATGGGATCCAAGCTCTCCAATTCGATATGTTCTCGACGATTCTTTAGAAAATTTAGACAAAAATGATGTCCGAGCTGCGATTTATGAAATCGAAAAGAATACTTGCATTAGATTTAAAGAACTCGCCTCTCCACCGACTGGATCTCATATTGTCTACTATAAAGTGGATAGTCCCACTTTGTAAGTGGTCTTTTCCTCTCATCCGTTCAAACGAAATAAGTTTTCAGCTGTGGACTCTCGTATGTTGGTCGTGCGGATCCTGCCAATCCAGTCTATTTGAGCTTTGGTTGCCAGAATGTAATCTATCATTTGCATTAGGTAACTAAAATTCTTTCTTTAGAACAAAGGAGTTGCTATTCACGAAACCATGCATGCTTTGGGAGTTGCCCATCAACATCTTCGCACTGATCGAGATCAATTCATCACTATCAACTGGAGCAATATTGATCCTCAACAATACGACGCGTTTGTGGTCGTTGACTCCAAACTTTACACTTCGTAAGTAATTTTTTCTTCGAGATTAAAAAAAATAAAACTTTGACGTTAAGGTACGGAGTGAAATACGCATATGACAGTATTATGCATTACAATGGGTACACTGCCGCTCAAAACATTGCAATTCCTACTATGAACCCAAAGACGAATCCAGATTCCAATCTCAAAGTTTTAGGACAGAGACAAAAGATGGGAGCAACGGATATTGAGTTGCTCAAGAAGATGTATTGTCAGCCAGGTATACTTTTTTGCAATGGTTTTTGTACTAGGATTATTTGTTCAGGTTGCGAGGACAAAAACGTTTATTGTGGAGCCTGGGCACTGAAAGATCTTTGCAAAGCAACTGGACATGACCAGTATATGGCTGCCAACTGCAAGAAGAGCTGTAACTTGTGTGCTGCCGGGTGAATTAAGAATTTACTACTAAATTTTTCTCTAATAAACGTTTATTGTAACAATTTCAAAAACAAAAAAACTATTCTTTTCTGGAATTAGCTGGTGGAGTTTGGGTAAGTATTTTAAGAAAAATATGTAAGTAGAATGTGGATTTGTTTTTCCGGGCAGTGCAAAAACAGTCAAAGCAAACAGAATTATGGAAAAACTGATAAATAGTGCTGACTCAATTGCAAAATATTTGTTTGCTTTGCCGATTTGATTTCTGTTGGTTCTATCGACGCGCCGTGACCAAAATAGGTGTTTTTTCATGGTCTTTTGATCTTTCCCAATCATTTGCACTTTAGCTAAAGCGGAACGCAAATAGAAGCTATAAGGCATGATGACACCGCATCACTATTTTGCTTCAATTCAAAATTTCACAAAGTTGTCATGATTTATTCCAGTCAACTGCACAACATCAAACCCATCAGCAAAAATCACATCGGAAATAAATAAATACAGATAGTTATTATTCAACCAAATATACACAGAAAATCATTCGAATCCAGCATTCTCATGAGCTACGGCTGGGTCATGAATCAGCCAAGGAGCATCGTTTTCGTAGGATTTGTTGAAACTGAATCCGCGGATGCTGACGGTTTCAGGGATCACTTCGCAGGATACAAGACAGTAGATTGCCTGTGAAATTTACATCCAAAAAATGGATTAGCTAGTTTTAGTTTACCAGGTAGAGGACAAAGAGCACGTAGCAAATGGTAATTGGAGCCAGGATCAGCATCACGTACCACTCGGTACCCAGACTCGAGGAGACATAATCAGAGATGAAGTAGACGTTGATGGAGAGAATCAGCGCAGAAGTTATTAACGCAAAAATTTGGAATAACCTGAACAAAGATAAGTAAGTTTCAAAACAAAACTGAGTGAATTTCTTACTTGGAACTCCTAAAATCATGCATAATCTTTCGGCTGGAGGTAAAAGTGATGATTGGAATGAGGGCAAATGGTAACTGAATCATTTGAACGCAGTTGAGAAAATCATTCATTCCTGAAACCAGTCTTAATGGAAATTTGTTGATCAACTTGGATTACCTGTCAAATTCTGAACTCCTTGAGAATAGAAAGTCAAAATGAGTGTTGGCGTGATAGCGACGGCACGAGTAATCAAGACTCTTTTCCACTTTGGCCACTCGATCTGAACGAATCCTTCCATGACAAATTGTCCCGTATACGTGCCAGTCATTGTTGAACTCTGGCCAGCGGCAAAAATTCCAATTCCCCAGATGTACATCGCAATAGCTCCGAATTGACAACCGAGGTAGATGCCGCCCTTGTAAATGTCCACTTCCACTGGATCAGTGTTGTTCGGGAAGATGTTCGAGTCTGGGATATCATGTCTGGAGATGCACATTTCACGCTGAAAAGGAATGATAAAAATGTGTGAGCCTGTAAAATGAGAGTAGTTACCACGTCCGCATTTGTTTTTTGATATAGTCCGTGAGCAAAAACAGCGACGACGAACAGGTTGATAAAGAAACTGACAACAAGTGCGAGAGCGGACTCTAGAGTGAAGTACTTGTTGGCTTCGGCAACTTGGCGTCGATCTTTCCGATTGATTCGTCGGGATTTGACCAATGCGGAATGGAGATAAAGATTATGTGGCATGATAACTGCTCCGACAACCGAAATCGCCTGCATGAACTCTTCCTTTCCACATCCGGAACACCAAGGTACGACCATTCCCTGAATCACATCTCCGAGCGGTGGCTTTACGACAACGAACTGAAAATTTCACTTGAATTTTAGGAATCATTGTTAGATTATACTTCGTATCCAAAAGACACTGTCATCGTGAAGATGAGCAGACCAAATATGAGTTCCAGCTTTCGAATTCCATATCTGTCGATGAGGAGGAAGGTGAAGGTGTCGAAAATTGTGACAAAAACGCCAATGTACAATGGAACTCTGCAAAGATATGTAGGTTTTGAACATGAATATAAATATAACTCACAATCCCTTAGTCAGCAGGAAAATAGCAATCGCTGTTCCGATAACTTCTTGCATATCACTGCAAACAATCGCAATCTCGATCATCAACCAGAGGATAATACGGGGGACTCTCGGGTAGAATTGGAAGGCAACTTCTGCCATATGCTTCCCACTGACCACTCCGAGTCTTGCGGACATTCTTTGCAGAAGCATTCCGATGATATGTGCGGAGAGAAGAACCCAGAGGAGTTTGTATGCTGCTTTGGCACCAGATTGCAAGTCACTTTCAATGTTTCCGGGATCCAAATAAGCAATGCTCATGAGGAAACCAGGACCAGTGAATGCCCAGAGTTTTTTGAACGAGAAGGCTCTCTCCTAAACAAAGGCTCAGTTTTTAATAAAATCATAAATCCTGATACTCACCACATCATCCAGTGGGATTTCCACTTGTTCGTTATTCTCCACCAGGAGATCGTCATCACTGCTTCCTCGTCTGTGACTCACTGTCCATGGCTCCGCTTCCGGCTGATTCGGAGTAGCGTCTTGTGAAGACGCCATGACAAGACACTTGTCTGTAATAGCATCAGTATGGTGTGACAGAGAGAATGATTTGATTCGATTTGATATCAGACATATCAAACGACGAAGAGTTAAAAACAGGAAAGAAGCTGGCGGTGATTGTTGATAACGACTAGATGAAATTAACAGGAATCACTCACTGTTAAAAAGGCGAGGAAAAATAGAAGACAAAGAAAAAAAAAACTCTTTTTGCCCAGTGAAAATCAAGAAAAACGCTGAATGGAATTGCTCATAGTTCTTCAGTGTCACATGGTGTGTTCAACCTTTGTATTTTTTTCCATTCTTTGTGTGTGTTATAACTTTCAACATCAAAAAACAGAAACTGAACGAAGGGGGGAAAAGGGCAATAATTCTCGCAAGGAAACACACAGCGAGTGGGTGGAATAAATGTGCGTGGATGGTTGATGGAACACCGCGTTTCCAGATGTGCGTAATGCGAACGAGGCAGAGAAAGAGGGGGAGAGATGAGGAAAGCGTGAGACGCAGACAGCGAGAGATGTCCGTAAACAGTACTCGAACACTGCAGCTGACTGAGTTCTCGCAGAAAATCTTGCGCTAGAACTGTTTTTCTATGTCGACTGGCTAGAACTTTACGTGTTTTGATAGTGGTTTCGGTGTCCGTACACAAAGTAACAGTTAGAAAAGAAACGTATTTTAGATTAGTTCATTTACTAAATAGACAGCAAAAATGCGTAAGATAGGGTGAGAATGGCAAGGAATACGAAAAAATACATCCGAGATAGCATCGGTTTGGTATAAGTCGATTGTTTAACAATACGAATCAAACATTTGAAAGTTGAATATATATAAGAATTACTACACTTGATTTCTACTAAAAATGGAACGTTCTAGAATCAGAAATTTCTTTAGGCCTTGGTAGCGGAATAGCCAAAGTTTAGTCTCAACTGCTCGAAGAAGATGAAAGTGAGAACTGTGTGTGGGGCGAGACGAGCCCATGCCGGAATGAATCCTTTGAAGAATCCCATTGGACCCAACTTGGCAGTGAACATGAAACAGTCCATAATTCCCTGAAACCAAACGTTTTGTTGAACAGGAACTGCTATTTATACTGTTTCCCGTACCTTAAACTCTCCGGGGGCGGCGTTCATCATTCTGGTCTTCATAACATCCAATGGCTGAGTCATCACAGTCGCAACACTTGCCTGAACATGTAGGTTTTATAACTGTTTACGTATTTTGAGTTCCGCACTGTGAGTGGTGCGGAACTATGAAAATTGAAGTTGATGTGCTGATTTTGCATTGGATGCATCAGCACCAATAACATTTCCACCATGTTTACTCCCTACTCACCGCACTGATCGAACTGGCGAAATGGGTCTGCAAGTTATCCTCGGCAACTCCAGAAGTGATCAAAGTCTGCTTGATCTGATCGTAGAATGAAAGTTGTCCGATGGTCATGAGAATGGCACGAGAAGTAGCCATAGTAGCTCCGTTGAACATCTTCATAAATCCTTCGTCTCTGGTGATTCTAACCAATCCGTCCAGCGCGTGCTTGTAGTTTCTACGTTGCTCGATGGGGAGCTGGAAGATGTTTGAAGTTATGGACTTGACAGACTTGGAAACTCACTTTAGAATCATTTTGCATTCTGACATTGACCAAATCTCCTGGAGTTCCAATTAATCCTCCACAGGCTCCGGCGAATCCAGCGAGCAGCGCTTTTTGGTAAAATGGCAAGGGTTGATCTAAAAATTCTTTTTTTTTTGTTTTGTTTTTTTTTAAATTTTAAATTTCCAATGATCCTTACCTTGCGGAAGTTGCTTCTTGACAGTTTCATAAATTCCAAATCTAGTCGTCGAGTAGGTCAGTTGTCGAAGAACCGAAGCAGACACTCCGTTGTAGAACGCCAAGATACCATCGTTCTTGTAGATTTTGAGCGAGAGCTGACCAATTGTCAGCTTTCCTTGCTGTTGGGTTTGAAGTTGAACCTACAAATTGCAAGTGTTGACTAAAAATATCAAAAACAACAAAAAAGTTGTTATACCTTCAAGAGATCAAGTGGATGGGTGCAGCAAGCAGCCATCGCTCCGGCGACTCCTCCAAAATACCATCTTCCGAGTCTTTTCGTCTTGTCCTCAGCCATTTTTCTATAAAAATTGATTAGGTGAATAATGGAAGGGAAACTCAAAAAGAAGAACAAATCAGAAATACAAGAATAGGAATAGCGATTCAAACGCAATATAAATAACAGAATTGAAAATGTAAATTGACACAAAATAGTTTATAAACCAGTAGGTCATAAGAGAAATGTCGATGTTGTGAAAAAAATCCTAAAGCAAAAGTGAAGAGAGATTTGGTTCGAGCGAGTATCGGGATACAAAAGCAATGCTTGGAAAAATTGAGATTCAATTTTTAAGTTTAAGTTTTTCAACTTTGAAAGAGATCTTCAATCGTCATGAGCATGAGCATGAGCATGATTATGCGCACGATCAGTATATTGCTTGTGGATTTTCATAATTATGATGGAACTGAGGAGGGTAGCGATGCAAATCAAGTGGTCGGTTCCGGAGTACATGCGATGCGCGTTTTTCAGACTTTTCCCAAGCGGTCCATTGGTGAAAGTCGCTTTGTCTTTCCGGAGAATCTTATGTTCCTTGAGATAAGTGGTCAACGCCTCATTTCCTTTGTTGAATGCAGGCATATACTCTTCTTGGAAGTCGCGGGTCCACCAATCTCTAAAATATCGGCGTAGTCGCAGCTTTTCATTAATTTTTCTTATTTAACTCACTTTGATCCAATTTTCGTAAAGTGATACATGTACAGCTTAGCGCGAACGAATTTCATTGGTTCCGAACGGTTCTTAAACGGGTAGTCCTCTAGCAAACTCACAACTTCCGTGGTGTTCTGCATCAGATGGTAGGCGAGCGAGAGGAAGAATGGGTTCTGTTGATAGGTCCCTTCGGCAGCATGGTACATTTGATAATCGAGACGCGGTTGGTGGGGAGCTAAAAGCAAAGTGAATTAGTAAAAAACATTCAAAAAGTTTGGACATACCAAGGAAAATAGGGCGTTTCGACAGGCTTCCCGGTTTTCCAATGAATTCGAATTCCTTCCATGGCCCTTCGATTTGATGTGAACCTTCAATTACAATCTCCGGTCGGCCGTGTTGTCCAGTCATTCTGCACAAATTACCAATCGAATTTTGAGTCAAAACCAAAGGAAAAATGACACTCACTGTCTAAAAGATCCATAGGAGTTCATTAATCCCCAGCTATTGGCAAGTTTGAAATACTGCATAATATGAGGGCTCTCTGTAGTTCTGTGAGAAAGTTTTTCATCCAGACGGAGCATTGGAATAGTTCCGTAGCACAGGAAGATGACCGAAATCAGTGTGACAACTGCGAGATGAATGTTTTTTCGGAGACGACGGTTGTATGTGAGGGTACTGAAAAAAAAACAATTTGATTCTAGTTAGTTGTGGATTTTACTTTACTCACTAGTGCAAGGCAAATCCAAATGTTATGGCAAACATGGCAGTCATGTACAGAATTGAGAAGTCGATGTATCTTGTCAGCAAGTTTTGGAATTCGTCGAGCGTAATGGCTGAAAAAAGCACTAAAATGGACAGATTAGAGCTACAGGAACTCACTAAGTGACAACTTGGGACCAACTCGATCAAATGCCCACGGGAACTGGAATACAGAATAGACCGCTTTCAAAAGTAGCAAAGAAGACAGTGCTTTCGTGTAGATATCGTTTCTCGGGACCATCAGCAAGCTGAGAGACAAAATGACAATGTTGTACGCCAATGTTCCAGTGTTTCCAGTAAAAACGTTCATGGTAGCTAGCAGAATCTAAACGTTTTCTCATTTATAACGGAATGTTTAACTAGACGCGTTACTTACCTGACAGAAGAAGCATACTAATCGGAATTCGATAAGAGGAGTGAGGAACAGGGGCGGCAGAAAGATCTCGGCGTAGTAGGAGAACAGGGTGATGTATTCCTTGAAGAAAGATGGCAAGTGATGGAAATACCAGGCAAAGGCATTTGGAAGAGGTTGCGACTCGTAGTGGTAGTTCAGTGCTGTCAGGTTCCACCATTCCGGGCATTTGCTCAAAAGTTTGGTAACGCTGTTCATGAATGTGATGCGGACAAGGAGGTTTGTCAAGGTGAAGAAAGCGACCTGAGAATTTGAATTTGTTAACATTTCTTTTGAATTTAAAATTGTTACCATATCACCTGGACCGTCCTCAAACCAAGCCAAAAGACCAACGCAGATTGTTGATTCCAGAAGAAGAGCGTCCCATTGATAGTACATGAACACACCACCAGCCTGAATTACAAGTATGTTTTAAACATAATCCAAATTAAAAACTGCAATAACCTCATAAATCGTTCTGTACATAAAGTAAAGAGTGAAGAAGGTAATGATGTTTTGGCATTTGTGAAAGTTGATGGCAATTGCGGAAATGATCATTCCCATTAGGGCCAAAAACTGGAGTCCGACGGATGGGGAGAGATGGAAGATGGTGCATGTGAGGCGAAGGAGTGGAAGACGACATTCGAAAATGCTATCCTCATCTGAAAAATCAAACAGTAAATGGCTGATGACGTGGTTGAACTTGGAGAAATTCAAAACCGTGACTAAACATGACTTCACCTCAGTTTTCTTTGTTTCTCGGTTTTCTCGGCGTTATCGCTGCCTAATTGTTCTTTGAAAGGGGAAATGAAGGGGGAATAGCGAGAAAACTCGTCTGCGTAAACACATCGCGACCATCTTGGCAGAGAAAAGAAGGTGAAACGGTTGGCAGTTAAGAGTAAAGAACTGACGAAGTCCGAGTGAAAGAGGGGATGCCAATAAAAAGAGGAGGCAAAAAGAAGCGCGTAAGATGAGAGAAATGTTCGGAAATGCACGCACGCACGCAGGCAAAAGCTGCTCGCAGACTGGACTGAGCTTATGATATTTTGGGGGCACTCCGCTTCGACCATTGAACAAGACTTTGAAACATTAGAGCGATGCCCTTGTCTCTCGCCAAAGTGTTATCAGTGATCAGGTTGTGGGGTGATAAAATTGATGTAAACACAAAAATCGATGGCAGGCAATTATATCAGGAAGTAAACATACCACATTCTAGCTGTGGAGCCACCGGCACAAGTCCTCGTTCTCCGAATAGTCCTGTAATGAGCAAAAATCAATAACCAACCATTAATTAATGTGTCTTACCGTGAATCTGCGTGTAAATTGACCCGAATGCAATGAGTAGCAGCAGTAATTGACCATAGATAATCAGTCGTTTGAGGTTGGTCCCAAAAATGAGCATCTCACTGAAAACGAACAAAACTAAATGAGATGGGCAGATAAGGGAATGAGTAAAGAACGGTATAACAAAGGTAAAGGGGGCAGTCGAGCAGAACGAGAGCAAACAAAAACGGCCGACCAGAGAGAGGGAAAACGGGAGAGAGTATGCAAGTGCGCTCTAGTAAACAACCTATTTTCCCGACGTAAACAGCATGTCGCATTACATTTAGGCTTAAGGAAATGTATTTTCTCGAGAGACATACATTTGCAAATTGAGCTCATAGTTAGTTTTTGTGTATATCTGTGGATACTACTTGGGAAATGTCAAATGAGAAGTAACTAAAGGGAAAAATAACGATTTCCCACTCAGAGCCCTGTAATATGTCGGAATAAATAGTCAGGATGAATGAGAGAAAGAAAACGACTCTTTTGGTGGTTTTATGTGAGTTTTTTCCGTTTTCGGCGTCAAAACCAATAATTATTCAGAACACACCATCTGCTCAGATTCGTTTCGACAGAAGGAGCAGATGCACCCAATTGCCCGGTGAATAGACGTCTTGCTTTTCATTTTCGACTTAATTGAAAAAGAAAAAACACATGAAGGACACAGAATTTGAAGACTTCAGTCTGCAGGGCGAATATTTTATAAAGAACACATAAAAATCACAAAAAACAGTAGAAATAACTTATGACAAAAAAAAACAGTTAAACATCAAAGATATAAATATGATCATTGAAACAAATGGTCTAATTGTATGAATCAGATATCTCTGTCATAATTGGCAGCACCAAAGTTCCATCGAGTGATCCTTTTGAACCCAAAGGCCGCATGTTCTTGTCGAACCTGCCGTAGAATGACTTTTCGAGACGATTCGATCGCGCGATTGCGGCGATCAAACTGTTCTTCAATTGAGAGTACAAACGGTGGACGGCTTCTTGGGCAGGGCCGGACAGTGCGGAATAACGTTTGAGGGATTGCAAGAGGAGGAAGTTTGTGGACACCGAGACTCCGTATTCTTCAGATAGTTGAAGGCCAGTGGTAGAATATAGCTGAAAAACAATATGAAATAAGGGTGACGTTGTTAGTAATAGGTTACCGGATCTTGCTCAAGGTTCTGAACAAGTTGTGGAAGTTGTGGAGCGTCTTCCTTCAAAAGTGAGAGGATCAGCGGAGTGTGACCGGAAAAACCAGAGCTGACCTTTCCCTGCAAACAGAATCCGGGTTCATTGTTAAAATTTATTGAAAAATCACTCACATTTACCAAATCTCCGTATCTTTTGTTTTCCTCATCCCAATAGGCATTTCTCGCCGCCTCCACTTCCTTAGCTCTAGATTCCCATTTTCCAGAGTTTCCATTCTCAGTCCTTTTTTCAATTTCAATCATCACGACACTCATATCTTCCAAAAGGCACAACAGTTCAAAAGATGACGTTCCCTTTGGAGTTGCTGGTTCCAATTGGAAGATTCCTCTTGAGTGTCCCAGCCATCTCACGTTTTTCAGGTTTCCTTGTTCGATCGAATTCTTCCAAGTGAGTTCTGCAATGTTTTCCAAAGCGCTTTGCATCTCACCAAATGTTCCAACAAACAGTTTCTGAAATTCTTTTTTCTAAAACTTTGGAAAAAAAGCTCTTATTACATTTGACAAAAGTTCCTTAATTAGCTGGAATAATAGTGGTGCTTGCACTTTGTCCAGATAAGCACCGTGATTGGAAAATCTGTTTCCCATGTAACCCAATTCATTGACACTACTCAACCAAGAGTTTAGAATCTGAAAACTGATGCTTTCTAATGTTCTAATCGATGAATTCCCACCAGAATCACTTCCTTGCTGTCGAATCTAGATAGTGTGATTAATGGGAACACTTGTCCATCCATAGTAGTCAGTTTCACATGACTTGATTCTAGATAATGGAACTTCTCCGCAAAAGTGAAATTTTTGTCGTAAACTCCGAGTAAACTGATGTTTTTCTGCTGGTTGAGACTGTTTTTCAAGAAACTCAAAGCGGATTGTCCCAGAACTTGATATGCTTTTGGCATGTTCTAAAACAGTTTTAATAAATGAGTTTTCTGGTTTAGGTGTTCACCTGTTTATCAAGTTCATAAAGTTTCTGATATGTTTCTTCCCATTCAACTTCTGCCTTTTTGAGCAAATCGTCAATATCCTTACCGTTTTCAGAAGGCTGAAAGAATATTATAACCATCTTTGAAAAAAACGACCGTACCAGTCCATCGCTATTTGGAAGCTGATAATACACTTTTGCGCCATCAGAAAGAGCGTTGATTATATCTTTTTTACCTTCTGAAAAAAACCAAATATTAATTCAGAATGAACATTAAAAAAGAACTCAACAAACCATGCGAAATAACAGCGGAATAGTTTTTCGGGTTGGATGGATCAACTCGTACTGACGATTCTAACACAACATTTAGCTCATTGGAATCAGCAGAAACGATATAACTTATCGTTGCTACCAAATTTTCATCTAAATTAACTATCATCAGTGTTTCAAAAAAAAAAAAAAGGCAAAGCTACATTTGAAATGGAATTTTCCTCCGACCTCAGGTTGCGGAATGGAGTACTCGTAGTATTCAAGGTTTTCAATGCCGATATTCTGAAATTCAATTTAGAATTTGCAAGAATTTAAACAACTCACAGTTTCTCCATCGAAAACTTTAATAGAAACATTATCTGTAATTTTCCCGCTCAAATCAACAAAATTCAAAAGACCATCTTTGCTGGGAACGTTGCGAAGAACCTGGAAAGTTATTCTTTAGTTTGTTTGAAATCCCGATTATTTTAATCATACTGATGTCAAAACTGGTGCCTTCAAAAATGGAAACGATTTCTCTTTCTGAGGCGGAATCACGTAAATATCCCGGTAGTATTGTATACCATAACTTGCTGCGACGGTGGCTAAGATACCTGAAAATGCATTTTGTCGTTCCACTGAAACTGCTCACAAAAAAACTTACTAATGACAAACAAGGACGATACAAATATTGGGTTTGTTGCAGATAACTTCGAAGTGTTTTTCTTTGCTCCTTTCGCAGTCTCATCCGTTACTTGCTTACCAGTTGATCCTTCTTTTTCATTTGCCGAATCAGTCTTCTGTTCGTTAGTTTTACCCATAGTTTCTCTAAAAGAAGTTACTTTTCTAAAAATGCGGAGCAAAAGGTGAAAGAAAGTATGATGTGTGGGGGTGAGTAAATGCCGGTTGGAAGATGGGGTCTGTTGCCCGCAGAGTTGTGCAGTTTACAACGACGGCTGGCCCCGAGTGACCAGACATTTTCTCTTCGCAGGCATCACCTCTGCTGCGTTGTCCATCGTCCGTTGGGGTCGGCTGGCTGTTGCAAGGGACACACTGCTGAGCTCAATGTTTCATTTTTCAAAAAAAAAAAGAGAGTTCGTAAAACGTTTTGTTATGTTCAACACGTTTTTTTGTGAGGTTGCAAGACGTCGTATTTGAAAAATGAGCATTGGTATACCTCTACAAACCAGTACCTCAAAGTTTCGCAACCATAGTGATAGGAACATTTGAAATTATTTTATGGCTATTTGCGAAATGAGCATTACAGTGTAAATTTACGTGCGTTTTCACCCAAAAACTGCGGCCCGACGTTTCGCAACCAAAAACTCACTGAAACTTAAAACTATTCCATGGTAATAGTGTGGTCATTTCTAGCATCAAAAAGACGGTTGCGAAATGTCGTACTTGTGAAACCAGCGTTGTCATATCAGTTGAAACAAAGTTTCAATTTTCAAACATCACCAAGATTTTCATTCTTTCTCTCGCTTTCTTCCTTTTTGAGTCAAATCCCTTAACATTTTCTTCCAGACATTTCTCTTCTCCTGATTCGCTGAAAACAGCCCGACTTTGTTTTTTTGCTTGCACTATCCGAAAGGCCTCCCTCTTCCACCACAGCACATTCATAGATCAAGAATTGAGAACCTTTTCGTTTTATTTTCGCATTCGTCTAAATAAAAGCATCGGAAAAACACGTGTCTCGGCGTTCCACAGTCGAAGAGTACTTGGCAATTCGAGAAGAGAGAACGCGCACGGTGCACTATTCCCGAGCAGAATTCAGTTGTGGAAAACAAGTGATAGACGGGAGCGAAAACAAGATTCGTTGATGGATCTTTGTGTTTGACACACACTTGTGGCAAAGTACAGTAACTGAAAACTGAAAAAAAAAACTGAAATGACTAAAAAACAATGACAAAAATTTTAAATGAATGCTGTAAACTCTTAGTTTTCTTTCCGTTTTTTGTTTTGAGGTGTTTGAGCTTTGAAAATGACCTTTTTTGTTTTTCCTTTCCATCAAATGAGAGATTAAAAAATTTGGGATGAATTTGAATTTGAGAGTTCATATTCACAAGTTCAAATTTTGTTTTGAAGGAATGCCGGTGGAGAGCCAAAAACAGATAAATACGCAAGATTTGAATTCATAATTATACTGATCGAAAAACAGAAAGGTTGTTTTGCCGGGTCCCTGTACTTGCCGTCATCTCTTCGTCCCTTAGTTTGTCTGCCTGACGGTCAAAGTACGTTGTTGCGTCTTCACGTGTTTTGCTCCAAACCCCTTCTGTTCTATATTTTCCTATGAAAAATGTCCGAGGATTCCGCGGCTGACAAATGGACAAAGTTCAGTGGCCTTATATGGCCCAATTTTCCGTCGATGTGCTGGGCTCATGGTGTCAGTGTCAGTTGCAAGAAAAGGAAGCTAATCTAGTTGAGAAGAAGACGAAGACGTCATTAGAGAACCAATAATCTCTGTTTCACGATGAAGGCAAAGTATGGAGAAGGGAATGTATGCGTACTCTTGGATCTTTTGGGCCCTATTTTTCATGCAAGGGTACGGGTAGAAATAGCACTGAAATACTCGCGACGACGTGCAACTTCCTCTTGAATTATGGCCCTTTTTCGTGTACATTGATCTTGAAGAGATGGAAAGACAAATGTTCTGCGAATGACGCTGGCTGCTTCTCATTGGTATTTCATCACTTTCCAGAACGAATTATGAATGAAATGAAGCAAGTGTTCCACCCTTTGTGTAGCCTGTTTCAACGAAACGTTATCTTTTGTCATGGTCTTCTGCTCTTTGTTAGTCGATTGGGGGAACCCCTTTTGCTGCACGAATTGATAAATGAAAAGATAAGGAATGACTGCTGATAGTGATATATGATAGGACGCGTCTTGCCGAACTGTCAGGGAAGCCCCCAGTCCTGTCTCCGCGGTGATATCTGACGAAACGGTGGAGACAGAAAACAAGTGACACCAGCAGCAACAGCAGGACATAAGTGAATCATGTGAACGAGATGATGTCCTTTGTCACGTTTTAAACAAGGCTTTCTTTTCTTCCAAATTCTACATTTTTGGTCTCAACGACGATAATAATCAGTACAAAGTCTAAAGTGCCAATGTCACTGTACATGTTTGGTCCCTGAACACAATACCACATGTCATTTCAAAAAAAGGTTGCGTCATTTATGATCTACTGCGTTTTTCTTAGATGTAAACGTAATTCATCATAAAATCGTCTAGCCGGTGTCGGAACCTGGAATAAGAAAAAAAAACTAATTGAATTCAGTCTGAAGAGAAGCCAAATTCAAAGAAAAGACGAAACATGTGTGAAAACTGATTTTTCCCCTTCTTCCGACTACCGTATTTGTTTTTTTTCAAAGATCCCCGATAAACGCTCCCTTCGTTCTCTATTTATTCCAGGAGAGAGACACGGAAAACGAGACTCATTTCCTATAGCGGTTCAAAGATCCTGTCGCTGTCGCTGGCCGTCGGCAATATCTGAAGTTCAGTTTAATTTCAAGACAGCGCCATTCCGAGAAACACCCTTGGTCTTGGTTTTTGGTGTGACCGATTCGATTTGGTCAATTCCGCCAATTTCGTCAAAGAAAACGTCCCCCAATGGACACATTTGCAACGTGCTTGTGCTACTAGATGTTGTTGGCTGCAACAAAAAAAACGAGTAGGGGCATGGGGGCATTCTTGCCGAAAGCACGCGGAGGGGGGTCCCGACCATTTTTTCCTCTTTATTTTCAACCGTAGACCCGTCACTGCCTTGGACGAGACAACTACAACGGGAAGAAGAGACCCGCCTTGTTTTTGTTGTTGTCATTCTCAAGTAGTAGCAATGCTTCCATGCTTGAACGAATCAGCTGGCCAAGTCACAAACAAACAAACAAGACTTATGGAAAACGAGAGACATGTCCGGGCTTTTGCGCGGAATCCCTCATCTCCTCCCACCCCCATCCTACTACCGTACAATTTCTCCTTTTCAGTTCTCATGGAGAAGAAGAGGAAGAATATCGGCGATTGGAAGGAATTCGTGAGATGCATGCGACGCGCTTCTGAGGATCAAGGCTGGCCTGCGGTGGAGAGAATAGTTAAGACGTCTAGACCGGCATCCACTTTGCTTCCACGTGACCAGCAAGGAAAGATGAAGACTAAGAGAGAGATTGGGTAGCGAAGTCAGTCGACATCGGAGATCCCGTTTATGTCGTGTCATTTCCTCTCCCCCATACCGTACAGTGTTGTTCGGCGGCGACGGGCGCGTCTCTTGCAATCTGTTGTAGATGAATAATTCCATTTGTCTTGTTGCTGAACACTATCACGCCCGCATGGGATGCACGTGCGTCGGGCGCTGGGACAAAGTCCACACGGACGGCTGCTAGAGAGATGATGGGCGAAAACGTGAGAAAATAAGAAACGACAGCAACGTCACAAGACGCGGCGCCCCCACCGCCAACGCCTCTGACTCCTCCGCCGGTACACCGTGTACCAATACAGTCTCTTTTTATCGATGGTTCCTCCACAGTGTCTGCAAGACGAAACAGCCTATTGTTCAAAAACAAAAGCAATTTTGTATCTGTTGAAACCAGTCGCAAAAAGGAAATGAAAATGAAAATGAAAATGGGAATGAGAATGAGAATGGGAATGGAGAAAGGAAGGGAAAAGCAAAAACACGCACACACACGGCATTTCGAGGTCAAATCAAACATTTTGATATTTTGGTACTATCATCATCATTACAGACTTAAAAACCAAAAAAAAACACGCGGAAGTTGTTGTGTGACCGAATGCAATCTTCTTTCCCTTCCTAATACTGTTTGCAACTAAAAAATCACATTGGAATACTTTGGACCCGTACGACTTGCATTCTAATCTTGTTTATATTTTGGTCGCCGACGACGGCACATTCTAAACAATTGTGTCTGTGGCTGTAAAAAAGCGAACAAAGATTGGCAGAGATGGAAGACTTCCTTTCGGGCATCCCCCATAACAGACGATGAGATGAGAAGACTGTCAGGAGTGACTTCAAGTATTTGATAAACGTCATTGCGCATTCTACGTACTCTCCTTCCATCGAAGCTGCAGAAATCACGTACCGCCGTCCGTCCAAGCGACGACCCGCCGGTTCAAACTTCACTTCTCTCTTTCTCATTCTCGATTCGGGAAGTACTCGCTTGCCGCATCATACTCTTTGCTTTCTACTGCAAAACGAACAATTGTCACGAGACCCGGTGCCCTTATCTCGCAAAGGAAACACCACACGCGTACTGTCTTGTCCTGTCATTTCAAAGACGGTCTTTCCCCAAAATTATCACAAACCAGCGCGATCAAACTCAAAGAACAGTTGACCACTCTTGTGGGTTACCTTGTCTCTCTGAATTACGACTACACAATGTGTACGTACTTCGTTGCCACGTTGCAGTGAGGAGGCATTTATGACAAAGGAATCGGCACGCAGCAATCACATGAAAGACATACCATCGGCCACCAGCCGGTACGAAATCAGAATCAAATTTGTTTATGCGCAAACATGATTCGAATCGTGAATACAGTTAGTCACAAGACGGAATAATGTGGTTGAATAGAAAGAAAGTAAGATCTCCTGATTTGTCGTTGCAATTGTTTTCTATTTCCCATCATCTACAAAATATTCACGTGAAACATGTGCGTCCATTTCGTTTTTCTCCACTTTGAAAAACCGATGATCAGGTGATCAGGTTACCGGATATTACGTACTAGGTGTATTGTGTGTATGAAAGGTAGATGAACCTAGGTAGACAACCCTAAAAAGCTATTGTTCATATTTACATACATATACATACATAGATATTGATCAAGTAGCCAGCATGGCTATCCTATTGCTTCTCCGGGTATCCCTTTCCTCTGCCATCTTTCGTCTAGTTCATTATGTCTCTGATCGGAGAACAACCACCCGGGGTCGCACTTATCAGTGTCGCACACACGTGTCGGGGCAACTGTGACTCAATTCAGTCAAATTTATTCGTGGCCCACGTAATGCATAGAGAAGTGAAAAAACCAATGTCCAGGCCGAGGCGTCTATTTCTATTTCTGGTCCAGATGCTTTCCTATTCGGGGTCCACAACTTGCCGCCATTCTTTGCCTCTATCCAATTAGTGCTCAGAGGGAAGGAAGAAGAAGAAAATGTGTGGTTCTTTTCTGGCTAGCAGGCTTCCGCCCTCGGCCCCTTCCGTCAGACGATCACAAAACAAGTTGCAAAATTGGAAACGGGACAGCTGCAATTGGAATTCAATTGATCACCCCCGCAAACGTCTGTGCTTTCCAAAGGTTGTACATAGGTGCAAAGTACGACACTTCTACGTAATAATTAAGTTTTGTGTTAGACTGGTCGATCAACCGAGAACCACCCGTGGCGACCCCCTGGGTACTTGATACAACACGAGAGGATGACGTGTTCAGGCTGTGGGACAACAGACACACACGACGACTAATCCTTTGATGTGCGCCCGTCCATCCGCCCCACGTCCGTCCGGTGCCTGTTGTCCCCCCGGGGGCCTGACCACAATTCGTGCATAATAAGTAGTGAAACTGACTAACGGCTCTTTCTTCTCTTCCACACTGGGTGGCCACCACTATCGGAACGAACGACAGCCGCCACACCACCACCACCATGAAGATTAATGCATTTCTTGTGGTGTGGCCATCGGACCAGCCCCCCGGTTCCACTTGAAGTTTTTGCCTCGCTTCCTCTCGCTACGTCTATCCTGAGATGAGGTGTATTTTCAACGACGATGCCACCGACCACAACAAAACGACGATAGGGAACACCCGTCGGCGCGCAAGCACACAAACAGCAACGGAACGACTCGGAGAGCGTGTATATGTTTGTGCCAGTCAGCTCCCCCTCCCCATTCGTAGAGCAGACCACACAGCAGCAGCAGCATTAGCATCATCATCAGTCGGAGCAGCAGCAGCAGCAGCGGCGTCAAAAATAACTTGGCCGGATTGACTTGACCACCCGTATATCTGCGCGAGTCTCATCAATAATAAAACGAGCCATACAGATGCTTCTCTTTTTCCGCAGGAGTAGTTTGTCGTGCTGAATGTCAGACGGCGCCTCGAGCACAACATCAATGCCTTCCTTGTCTAGAGACATGGAAAACTTCATTCAAGCGGTCAAAAGATCGAGTTCGCTACGACGAGTTTCGGGAGCTTTTTTCGATTAACGGGGAAGTTGGCAGCACATGTGTGTGCAAGTTGCGTGCCGCTCCAATACTTTCGAAACTTCGCACGTACCCTCTCCCCGGATGACGAGGGCTTCCCCCAAAGATATTGAGCTCCATCATTTGGCGGACGTTGGGAATGCGCGCTTTAGAGGGACAAAGTGCACTTTCAGTCTGCTAGACAGACATTCTGGAATCTTCAATTTCTGATAAAAAATAACAGATGACACATGCCTTGCAGCCAAATCAACAGCACGGGAATCCGTATCTCTCCAATTCGCTAGCTCTCGTGATCAATGCATTTCTCCGTGTACTCATCCATCAGAAAATCGCAACAAGTATTGTGTGCCGATCACCGGACGGGATCCCGCAAGCGAGCAGCGGCGCGACGCACGTGTCGTTTGAAAATCACAACGGGTACATAGTTTTTGGTGGTCCCTGCCATCTTCACGTGAACCAGTCGAACAACGGGTTTTGCAACGCGAGACGCCGCTGGAGGAAGCTGTCCGGGGAAGTAAAAAGAAAAGACCATTCGTATTTCGTAAGCGTTTGCAAAAGTCCTCGATGACTCAGTGAGGGGAATGTCAATGTTCTTTCTCATCCTTGTTAGATGAGGTCGGTTGTGTTTGCATGACATTGGCAAGTGTGCACCATGTTGCGATAGTTAGTTGTGCCGCGCATCTCAATTAATCTAATTTGGGACCTTCGCCCCATCTCGTGGCCAGAATTCGGTATTGAGACACTTATTCAGAGAACAAAAATAAACTGGTAGATCCTTATTTACCAAAAACGTCACCGTCACAGTGTCTTCGTCATCGTCATCACCACTTGAACACTGCAAGACTGTTGGCCAGATTGTCTCACACGTGATAAGTTGACTACTGTAAGAGATGCAACCGTCCAATCAAAGTCACAAGACCAATTGACATGTTCGGAAATACCGATCCATTCCACGTGAGGGAATTCACGTGGGTATTCCCCCGATTGTTACGATGCGAAACGGGGCGCGTTGACAGGCTGACGGGCGGCAGCCGCGACCCCCGATCGGTCTCAATCACTTCTCTCCGATCATATTTGGTGCTCTTTGTACCCGTTCCTCTTCCTCCGCAAAACAGAAAGGGACAACACGCAGCGCGGGGCCAGTCGATCTTACGATTTCCGCGAGTCTGATCGGCCAGCCGGATCGGGCCGCCGCGTGTCTCTTTCCGCGCGGTCACATTGCGAGAGGAGATTCAAGGTGACTGTGCGAAGCGCTGAGGGCGAAAACGAGGTCTTGCGCTATTTGCGTGCGCGCAGGCAAAGCGATGTGGTTTCCCCGACGCAATCGGGGGCCTCCTGCGGGGCAAGTTCATGCGTGGCGCACGTGCATTCACACGACCTCTCACTGTCTGTTGCCTCTTCGGTGCTTTCCTGGTTCGTTCTCTGATGTCGTGTGTATGTGCCCGCCCTGCCCGCCCTGCATATCGTCTCTCCCAGGGCCCTCCCCTCGCCGGGTTGGTTGACGCTCCCCTCCCCTTCCCTCCTCCTCCCACTTCTCCTGCGCCTCAGTCTGGACGCAAAACGACCCGGCAGAAAGCATCCTATTTTTTTCCGCTCCCAACCACGCCCAGTGTTGTTATTCCTTGTTTGTGATGGACCAACAACTCAACCTCGGACACCTTCTCACAGCCGCCCGTCTTTTGGACATTGGCGCGCTTGACATCTCATCCCTGGATATTGGAGCCTTGACTTCAAGCTCCTCATCCCCTGGATCTACTTCCCCAGCCACATTTGACGTTTCAAATGGTACTTGACCATAGCCAACTCTACAGTTTTCTAATTTTCTGTTTTACAGAAACTGATCTCCGATCACTCTTCTCTGGAAGACTGAAGCTTGACAAGAAGGCAGTTTCCTGTTCAACTGCTTCCACCTCCTCCCACCCATACTGTTCTTCTCCTCCAACGAGGAAATCTTCCAAACATAGCCGAGCTGCCCATAACGAGCTTGAGAAAACCCGCAGAGCCAATCTTCGTGGCTGCCTCGAAACTCTCAAGACCATGGTTCCATGTGTCATCGACGCCACTCGGAACACCACGCTTGCACTGTTGACAAGAGCCAGGGATCACATCATTGTAAGTTGCGTCCACGTGCGGCCAACGTGTTATCACAGTCGTGTGACAATACCAGTCTCGCTTCCTCTCATTCCATCTCCCACCTAGGTCTTGTGACCTTAGGCAGTCCCTGTTTCTTGACAAAGATGATGCAAAGCGTCTTGTTCTTTCCTTCTTCTTTTTTCCCGTTTTCTAATTAGTACCAAAATTCTCAAATTGGAAAAATAAGGAGATGAGAAAGTGGTGGCAGTAGTATAGAAGTAGAAAACTTTCCAAGTAGCACGACTAGTGAAATACTTATTTTTGTTCATTCGTTGTTTTTGCAGGAACTGCTTGAGAACAATGAAGCCCAGGAAAAGAAGCTTCAAGAGCTGAAGAGCGAACACGAGGCGCTGGCCGCCGAACTTGCCCAACTTCAAGCTGATGATGAAGTGGATCAAGCGACAGCAGTATTGCCCGTCGTTCAACCACAAAGTCGGCCTGAATCTCGAGCATCATCGTTCTCTTCCACCTCATCCCGCGACTCTCCTTGCTATTTGGAATACTCTCCATCAAGCAAACCAACCGAGTCTCACAAGCCAACCATCATTGATATGTACGCGGAAGGACTTATTCCAAGAGGCCCAATCACCTTTCCACGACCTCTCGCTTACCCTCATAGCGTTTTCGATCTCATTAATCTTCCGCCTACCCCATTTGACGTGTCGCAGTTCTTGCCAATCAACCTCCGAGTTTAATGATCTTTTTTGTCTGTTTTCTGAGGAACGCTTCGTTTTCTGATCCTTGTTCCAATACCACTTCAATAGTTTACCCCACCATTTTTTGCGTGTCATTTGTTTCCCTTTTGCCCTGAAATTCTCATCAGCTCTCATTCAGCCAACTCACAATCCAGCCTCTCACCCAGTCATTTGTCTTCTTCTAATTATTCGCCTAATATTGAAAGTAATAAACACTTTTGCAACCTATTTCAAGCCGACGTTTGTACTTATAAAGATAGTGTACGCACCTTCTGTCTTCCGCCAGTCAGATGATCGTATCAGCAAGAAAACGGAAAGGGTGAACCCAACACTGCGACGACACACATGTTGATCACGTGTTGATCGGTAGAAAGTCGAGTCGCGTGGATCACGTTGTAAATAGCCTTTCCTCTCCGCTCAACACACAGTCTCACCCACTATTTTCAATCGTCTGCTATCGTACTCTCTTCTTCAACAATGTGACCATCTTCTCGTACGAATCTTCTCCCTGTCTTTGTGTTTCCGCCGTCATTCAGATATCTTTAGTAACACCCGATCAAGTAGTTGATCAGGGCAAAGGACAAAACTAATGGGATTCGGGACAAAGCGCGGCTCCGATTAACTTGTGCCAGCCATGCTAGAATGTAGCAGTGCTTGAGTTGTGCTCTTTTCAAAAACCCATCTGCGGAGGTTTTTGCTCGGAATAAGAAAAAAGGTCACTCTTTTGCTCAATTGCGTTTGTTCTGCTCGCAAAGAATAGCGCAGGCGGTGTGCACGTGTGTCTCGAGTTGAGTCCACCTTTGAAATGCCCGCAAAACTTGAGAGAACTTCCGGAAAACCTGAGGATGCAGTTGGGTCAGTGACACGACACAAAGATGCGATGAATCTTTGGCTTCAGAAATCCCTCATTCCCAAGCGATAAACTGCCCGAATGGACTGATGGCCTGTCCTGTTCCCAAAGGACATCTGGGAAAACCCCCTCTGCCTCTATCGGCCGCTATCATAGATCATGTCATCACAACCGCTATTATGGCCTTATGTCGCGTTTCGGCGACTCAATGAAGAGAAGTTCTCTCTCTCTCTTTCCTATCTCCCATTTTGCGCCTGCAGTCGGACAGTAAGTAGCGATAAAATTTGTACTCGGCTGATAAGGAATCAATTGTCTGAGTCTGCTGCTCTCCGTGCCTTGATGTTCAGACTTCCCCGAAAACGGAGAAGCTCAAAAGATCAAACTCCAGCGCGTTGCCCCAAGAAAGAAGAGGAAGCGCGTCGCAATCCCAGGGTTCTTTCTGGCAAAAGCGTCTCAGTTTTCCAATTTTCACATTTCGTTCTATTGCTCCTTGAGCTGAGCTGCCGCGCGCCAAAAAGGCGATGGCGGTGTCGGTCGCCGGCTCCTCCCCCATCCGCACAAATTGTGCAACGCTTTTGAAACATGTCTGCGCAGGCTCGTTCTAAATCTCTCCTCAAAAACCACACTGTTTCACCGGAAGATCTATTTCGATTGCATCATTATTTTTAAGGCGGCCGGAGGAAGCAGC
>LR577232.1:0-12500 GCA_900536345.3 Caenorhabditis sp. 39 LS-2015
AAAGTCGATAACGACCAGAAAAAAAATAACGAACAAGAAAAAATCATTTTTTTGGATCTGCAGATGAAGAATTCACTGGCGGGTAAGTAATGAACATCCAAAAAAAAAGAAATTTTTTGAGTTTTCAAAAAACATCACTACCTTGATGACGCGTGTTCAAAATGACGGTAAAATAGAAAATTAGATAAATTCTGTATTTCTTGGGCCAACCGCATGCAAAAAAAACTTGCAAAAGAGGAAACCCCAAAAGGGAATCGAGCATGACCTCCATAGCGTGCCAGCCAAACCTGCAAACCACTCGGCCACACGGTCGCTGCGAACAACTGGTGCGTTTGTCCTTATAAGCGCGGTCTCCGAAACAGGTGAAACTTTGAGCGGCTCTTTCTGGGCTCGCGGAGCCGCTCAGCAAATTTTGAAAGTTGATTCGGGATGCCCCAAGGGTGCTCTTTCGATCGCACAAGGTTTCGTACCAAACGGCTCTGGACAGTTCAGACACTTCCCTTGTTAGAACTGACTTAACTCACCACTATACAGTAGTAGTTGGTTAGATGCGCACGTTTTTGGGTGTTTGGTTTTCAAATATTTTCGTCTGAATTCAGGCAAGTGATGGATGTTCTTTGAGAGTTTGAAACATTTTCCTGCAAACTGAAGGCGAAGAAGAAGTCACGTTTTGCTAATTTCATCTTCGTTTTCAGCAATATCACCCTCCATTTTGGTTTGCTTCCCTCTATTTTTTCCTCCTCTCGGAATTGAACTTTACGGCTTCGTCTTCTTTTGCTTCTTCCAAATCTGCTTCCCTCATATTCCTCTTTTCAACTAGGAAGTGGGCTGGGAAATCCTTCTCTTCTCGGCCTCGTTCTTCTCTCAATTTGCCTTGTTCGTTGCCTACCAGAAAGGCATCTCTAAAGTTATTCCTGCTTCCGCGTTTTCATGTGCGTAATATGTCATTTTTTCTTTTTGCCTCTCACCAGTCTTCCAAGTTTCTCTCATTAAAGCTGGGGTCATTTTTCTTCCGGAAACGTTGGAAGGAATTTGTCACTATTGCACTTTTTTCGGATCCATTATTACTTTCCAATACTGAAAAAGGTTTTTGCTGGAAACAAGCGTTATTTCTTATTATTTGTTGATCTTAATCCTTTGGGAGTTTTGAGTTGTCCAATTTTCCACTCCTCTTCGAAAAAATCATGTTTTTTCGCGTCACAGATGTTACAGTCCTCAAAATTTGCTGCGTTTTCTTTTCTTATGATTCGAATTTGATCTGATTTACTCAGTGCTCTCAGAATTGTTTCCTTTCCAACCCATCGTGCCAAAATAGAAACTCGAAGTGAAAACCCGCGATGGCCTTTTTCGGAAAAGGACGAAGGCGCCAATTTATTTGCATTTCAAGTAAGATCGCAATTGTTGCTGTCACTGACCAACGCTTAGGCCCACCCGAAACTTGTGACAATTTATGTAGCACAACGCTGCCTCGGATCACCGAATTAGTCCCTCTATGTTTCGGTTTCAAAAGAGACGAGTCTTTTCTCGAGAAAGCTAACACTTCCACATAAAGACAGACAGGAAAAGCATAGAAACGGGTGGAAGGATCTTTTTCTGGGTCTTGAACAAATGATTTTTGATACTTCAACCGCAAACACATCAAAACTCAAAAATGAAAATGAGAAGTGTGAAGATCTCAAAAATATTGTTCATCTATTTTTCCACTTGTTTTCTCACCTGGGTAGAAAACTTTGAAGGTGTAAAGTTTCACTCATTTTTTTCATTTTTCAGCACATCCCAAGCACGGGGAATTTTGAAAAAATAATTAGTTGACAGTGGAAAACAGATAGCTGAAAATCAAAGACAGATATTAAAATGTTCCTTTGAAGTTTGCTTAGCCCCTTATCTCCCTATCCACTCTATCTCCATTATTTAAATAACATCATTTTCTTGTTATTGTTATTGAACTACGTTGGGTAGAGAAGAGTATTTTGCGTCCCTCTTCGTGTTCAAGATTAGGTTACTGACACAGATAAACGTCGAGGAGGCGAATGCTCATTCTCGTCGGCAGCGGTCCCAACTCTTTTTTCTGGTTTGCTGCCTCTTGTCGCATTCCCCACCCGATGCCGCTTCATTTTTGGTCTTGGTCTGTTTCCAGCTCACTGTCAATATCAAATTCAAGTATTTTCTTGTGAGATTAGTAAAGTTAATCGGGTATTTCTTGTCCAAAACAAAAGTTTGCAAAATTGCACGATCCAGTATCTCTCTTTGTGAATAAAGATTATTCCAGTCTCTTCTTCCTCAGCACTTGCTTCCCGGTAAAGCTGCCGATTAACGTCAAACGTTCTGCATAATCTTCTTCGTTGCTTATTATGCATTTTACTCTACATTTATGGAAATTAGTTACTGAGTCTAGATGATACCGTCATTCTCCGAAGTTTATTGACGGAAGAATGAATGAGAAGAAGAAAAAAGGAGAAAACACAAAACTGAATGAACGACGACTGAATCTTCCTATTTTGTCTCCTCTTTCTATTCTTCCTATTTTTCTCTTGAGGTTAGATCGGTTCGCCCACCGATTGAAAATGGAAAGAAAAACCTCGTCGTTCGTTTTTTCCCTTGTCATCGTCTTAAGAAGGTAGAGAAAATGACGAATGGATAGATGCTATTAGACATAATCTGTGTTAAATGAGTGTCAGGAAGTATGTAAGTCAGTGTTACGCGCCAAGGAGGCTCCCTTCATTTGTGTCTTTCCCACTTCGGACCTCTTGGAGTTTGGTGTTTGAGGAACATTGCGGATGCTTTTTTCCAAATTCTGACCTCATCTTCATCATCTTTTTGTTTTATATATCGATAGATGATCACTTTTCTCGGCATTTTTGTTTTCAACTTCCTTGTCTCTTTGCTTTTCAATAACCCCAACAATCCCGCTTGCTTGGCCTAATCAGTATTCTGAATCCCTGTCTGAGTGATGAAACAACATTTAACAACGAAAATTGCTGTGACATAGACGCATACGATGCTCAATTTATTATGTGCATTAAGGCATTAGACGACTTTTTCCGGTGATGCTCTCAATAAGATTAAATTCCTACACCTTCCGACGTATCCAAGCCAGTGAAAAAGCAACATTTGAACATGAAAGTTCTATAGCAGATCTATCGAAACCCTCTGTTAGTGTGAATCTTTCAAGCAAAAGACAAGTTAAAGAGAAATGTGTTTTTCTACATGTTTCGGAAACGTTCAATAAGAATCCGCTCATGCACAGAGGCATCGCTCCACTTCATCAAAAACTCGTTCTTTTCATCATCCGCCTCACATTTTTGCGCTTCTTGAGATTCTTCGCGTCTTCCAAACTCACCACACATCGAGATGAGATTTTCTGATTTTCTCGCTCTCTGCCACACTTGTTCTTAACAAGAACTGTTGGAGCATGATGGATGCTCGCATCCTTCAAGCTAAACTGGTCACGCACTTTGTCGACCAACGTCTTGCCATCACGGAATGTTGTTTTCTTGCTTGTCGCCTTTTATTGAAATTGCCAAATAAATTTTGTTATACCTGTTCTTGGCCGGTTCTGGAAAAATCAACAAGGATACTGTTTCGACTGTTTTGTTCATTCGAAAATCAATTTACTTTCTTAGCATTTGTTCCAAGTTACAGTGGAACACGTTCATCTCGATTTTCTCTGAATTTGGATGCCTTTATTTTTGCCTCCAGGCAAAAAGACCAATAACACCTTTGTTCTCCATTTCTATTTTTTTCCTTTTCTTTTCCGACTATGACTCATAAATTTTTCAGTTTTCATTGCCAAAAATATTCTAATCCATTTTTTATATTACCTTTTTCTTGATTTTCTTCAAAAAAGAAAGAATATACTTTAAAAAATATTTTTTCAGAAATAATTTTACATCTAATCTACTGGAGGAAGTAACAGTTCCCATAACACCCAGCGACGGCGTTCACGTAAAGTTATTCATGGTATGTCCTTCTTGCGAAAAAAAAAATTCTTTCTGTTTCGAATTTTGGAAAGAATACGAATTTCACCTGATTCACGACAAAAACAATCAAATTAGCTGAAAAAACATATTTGAATGTCTCCAGTCAAAAAAACCGATTGTTGCACTTGGTCGGTTGGCTGGTCAGCGTTTTGCAGACGCCTAGTTGCGAATTCTGAAGTGGCCGGAGGCATCAATGTGCACCCTATTTTTCGTCACCACTTGTTGTGTTAGCATCTCCTCCGTCTTTAAAAAAAAGTGAACTTGCAAATAGAGCGCACTAAGCAGAAAAAACATATTTTTCTAGAAACTCCCATTTTTTCTTTTTTAAGATGTTCTGTTTTTTGAAACAAAGTATTCAGATGGTTCTTCTAAATCAAAACAAGAACGTTTTATCTCATTTTATTTATATTATTTTCTGCACTTTATCCTCAAACTCCTAAAGAAACAGAAACATCTCACACACCCATAATTTTAAGAATCCAGTTATTTTTTTTGAAAAACATGTTGTTTTTTTAGATTGAGTTCAAGTTCAAGTCTTTTAATCACCTTCCTATCATATTTACTGCATTTTTTCTCAAGTTTTTACTGCGTTTCTAAGAAGAATGAATGTGCAAATGAGACAAACAACTCAAGATAGTCTAAACATAACTCTTTTCATAAGTGGGCAAAGAAAAAAGGTTTTTTTTGTGGACAACAGCACAGTGGACGCAGTTTATTTGGGAGTTGCGTACATATATAAAATGTGTGATTGCAAGCGTGAAATATATTATAATGGGTTGAGCTGTGCTCTCTTTGCCTCTGAAAGCACATGGCTCCGCCCACTTTGTCGCAGCAGCTCGTCGTGTAAGGCTTACGAGAGACAGCAACGAGAATCACTCAGACTGCAGAGTTGCCAGATTCCGCTCATCGATCCAGTGCCTTTTCTAATCTCCGTTATTCGCTTCGTTCTATACCGACAATCTATCTCTATGACTTCCTGACGCCGTTCTACATGGCTAGTCGGGCTCCGTTCCAAGAGTCGGTTAAGAAAACGGAACTTTTAAACATTATGGCCTGGAGTGTGTTTATTTATATCCAGGTAGGAAACTGCATTTGAAGAAGTTTGAACGGAAATTTATTCAAAAATAGTTCATGCAGTTTGACTTGCACTTCAACTTTTTAGAAACTAAGTTCTGCAAAGTTTTGCGTATAATTTTTCCTTGCGAGAAGAGATGCTACTCAACCTGACTTGACTGAGATTCATTTCCCATCTCTAATGAGCCATTGGATCAGATGACTCAAATTTCAATTTCTGACTGACGAGATGAGCAGTGTTTTCTGGTCGATGTTTGTACTCGCGTCAACTTTTCAAAGTACACGCATGCTCCACGCTGAATAACATAAAAGAAAGACGCGTAGGGGCAGGTATCATGAACGTCACAACTGAAAATCAAAATAGCGGAAAATGTGTCACTTTTTTTCTCAAAAAGTTTCAACGGTTTTTTAGTAAGTTAGAAAAAACTTGAACAAAATTTGAAAAAGCAATTAGCTCTTCTCAAAAACTGATCTTGAGCGTCCTTAAAACGGACACCGCACGCAATAGGGATGAGGTAGGAATGGGTGAATGTGTGACGCGAGACGCGAGACCACTTCCTGTGCCACTGGAAACGTTTTCGATTCCAATTTGCGTTGTGTGTTAGCCTCTTTAATACACATACACAAACCGCCCGCCTCTTCTTTTTTCATCGTCTTCTAATTTTTTTCTTTTCCTTTTTTTGCCACCTCTCTCCTTATTGCAGTTCACAAGCGGAGACATGCCATATGTTGTCTTGTTCCCTAATTAAAACTCAAATACAAGCGTGGGTTAATAAGACCAGTCTAATTAGAGCCAAGAAAAATATTTCACTTGATCTCACGTATGCTTCAATTCAACATTTTCAATCTTTTCAGGCGGCGCTCGGCGGCTCGCTTTGGACGAGTATCACGTCGCCAGAAGGGTCGGTCATCAATCCGACCAGCACAGTCGCCACAATCACATCGACAACATTTCAACCTGTAAGAGTGTCAACTGCCGGGATTCCCTTCGTTGACACTCTTGGTCCAAACTCGCCGTTGTCGGAGTATCTTCCGGTTAAGTTGTGCTTGGGGCTACACGATGTGTTCATCGCGTTATTTCTGGTTGGTTTCCTAGTTGTTCTCCTTACTGAACGTTTTTCTTTCAGGTGATGTTGATCCTGCTTACCATATTTGGTAACATTTTGGTTGTCCTGTCGGTTGTGGTGTACAAACGGATGAGAACATTCACAAACATCTTGCTCACATCATTGGCAACTGCGGATTTGCTGGTCGGAATGATAGTAATGCCCATGTCTTTACTTGACCTACTGCATAATCATCGATGGCCACTAGGTTTGTAATGTTTCCTCGATATTCCAACTAAAAAAGTTAAAACTGACTGATCAAACTCTTTTGCTCTTCAGGTCGATTTTTGTGTCGTATGTGGGCAACATCAGACGTTCTTCTATGCACCGCCAGCATTCTTAACCTCTGCGTTATCAGTCTCGATCGCTATTTTGCCATCACATCACCCCTCAAATATCCTCGAACAAGGTAATCTTTTGTCTTTTTTCTTCCGTCTTTTTCTTTTCTTTTCTTCCTAAAGAGTGCCGAGTGGGCAAGAAAAAATCAGAAAAAACAGATGAGGCGGACGCAGCCCAATATCACGCTTCAATGGGCCTGCCAATCTAAAATTAACTCGATAAACTGACTCTTTTCCTCTCGGCAACAATAAGTAATCCTCCGTGGGCTACGCTACGTAAATTACAAACATCTTGCCGTGAACTATTTGAAATAATAAAAACAATCACAAGAATTAAACAGGAAGGAAAACAAATGCGAAAAATTAATATTCACGTTTCCAGGTCTCGAAAAATGGCAGCTGGACTTCTGACGGCTGTTTGGGCCATATCCTTTGTAGTATGCAGCCCTCCATGGGTGATACCGAGCTGGAATTTATTCACTGATAACAGTAACAACACGGTAAAATTGATATCAGAGGAAGAGACTTCATCTCAACTTGTTTACAGGGAAGTTTGGGCGAAGATTTCAAATGCGCCTACTCTCCATCGGTGGCTTATCGAATTTACAGCGCGTTAGGAAGCTTTTATTTACCTCTTCTTGTGATGCTCTTTGTCTATTTCAAAATCTTCCGGGTCGCATCTGAACGAGAGGCTCTCATGAGACAATCGGTTGGAACATGCCGTCTCAGTAATCGACTCAACAAGGCTCAACAGAAGAACTTGAGAAACAATTTGAGGTTTGAAGACAAAAAATCAGTATTAAATTTCATGATAATTTTGACTGACTTATTCTATTATTTTTATTACAGAACTGCTAGCGCCCCTCATTCACGAACAAGAGTTCAAGTCAATCATAACTGTGGTCGTGTCAACTATTCAGTCAGACCGATGGAGTATGCAAAGTTAGAAAACACAAACAAGCTAACTTTAAAACGTGTTTTTAGCCGTCTGGAAAACTCTTTGAAACCAAGTCAGGAGAGATTTGATTCAACTGATTGTGAGGACTCACCGCCGAACGGAGACAGTTTGGAAGCGGGAACTACGTGCAATGTGAGACAAGTTTCAATTTCATTCGCAATTCAGATTTTAAATGAGTTGTCGTTTAATGAGTTAGAGAAAAAAAGTGGTTTTTTTGAAACACTTTTTCAAATTTTCATGTTAACCTACAAGCATATTTGTCGGGCAAAAACAAATTTTCAGATTTCCATGTCCTTGGTCACCAATTCTCCTCCGAATGGTTCTCAACGAGAAGCAAAGAATTCCATGGAACGAGAATGCCACTCTCTGGCCGACATTGTGAACAGTACCGACACTCCGGTGCGGAAGAACACCGAAGTTGGACTTGCCCCTTCACTAAGCAAGAGAGCCAGGCAATGCAATGCCAGACTCCAGCCGAATAACTTGCTCCAAAAAGTTTGCAGGAAATATTCAGAATTTCAAAATGTTTACTAAATTATAGGCGCATGAACACTATCAGATTAATGGTCCTGGAAAAGCGGTAAGAGGATCCAAGGAAAAGATGGTGTATTTGAGAGAACGGAAGGCACTGAAGACAATCGGCATCGTTGTTTTAGGTGAGAAATAGTAAAAAAAAAGCGTAATCGTCAATTGTCATTGCAGGATTCATCATTTGTTGGATGCCGTTCTTTATTATGTACCTTGTCGAAGTTTTCATTTCGGACCCAGTTGCCGAGTCAGCCGTCTACCGCGTCATTTCTGAATTCTTCTTGTGGCTCGGTTATTCTAACTCGGTATCGACCATTAAAAAAATGCACATTTAAATTTTCTGTTTCAGGTTTTAAACCCAATCATCTATACTATGTATAACGGTGACTTCCGTCGTTGCTTCCGTGATCTGCTGTCTTTCGGATGTGTTCAACATCATCGTCGCACAATGAGCGTCAAGAAACTTCATCAACAGTCGACAATTTTCTGAACTGTATTTTCTTATTAATACTTTCCGATATCAAATTCTAGCATTGAAAAACCGTGTAAATGGGTCTTGCCATGATCTAATTCCAATCTCAATGTAGATTTCTTTTCCAAACTTTCACGGATTTGCATGAACTACAAATGTTCTTTTTGTACCCAAAACTACCACCCCTACTGTACCAAGCCAAATTGCGAGTTAACTTCCCGTAGACCCATCTTTCTTTCTTCCTATGCCCACTATTAATTATATATATATATTTCCCTCAAAACCTTAATATCAACGAATAGTTGCATTTTCTGCGCTTCTCTGCTTACTGTCAATAAATTGTTGGTGTTATTGTACGTCATTCCCGTGGACCAATTTTCAGATTATAAGGGCAGCACTGTGAAATAGAAAAGGAAAAAAACTGGATGCTTTATCCTCAAAGAAAGCATTATGTTAGGGCATAAAAGTTTTCACGAGTTTTTATAATCTCGGATAAAAAAAAAAAAAAGAAAGTAATATTTCTTGTAACTCTTCAACCACTGGCCAAAACTGTAGTTTATGAGTTTTGTAGTTTGTGTCAAATCCCTTCCTTTATGTCTTAGTTGTTCATCATCCCTTCCAGTTTTCACTAGACCCAATCAACAAAACCCTCATAACCCTGACTGGCTCAAGCGTTGGCATGATGGATGGCCCAGTTGATTGCTTGATCGGTCGTTTTTCAACAGGTGATAAACCACCTCGATTAGCTCTTCTGCCACTTGCTGATATCTCCTCAATGTCTCAAACCCCTCTTCATTTACTGCGATATTTTTTAGTGTTTCTCTGTGTTGAGTCTGAAGCCTGAGGCGCTGAAGCGTTTACAACACCCACCATCACGCCTATTTACTACAGTGCCAGGGAGGCAGAGATGTAATAAGAAGGACTTGAGCAGAGACGGAGGAGGATGGGAAGATTCGTAGAGAGGAAACATTCAGTGGCAAAACGGCAGCAACCAGAGCATTACACATTGGCAAATAACAGAGCTATTCGGCGGGTTCCGAGAGAGAAGGAGAAAAAGTGAGATACGGGTCGATGATCGGAGACGATTTCTTGGAATCCTTGTTGCGGGAGACTTTGTGATAGCAGATGGCGGCAGACAGAGAAAGAAACACAGTAGATTACGAGGAGAGCACCAGATTGCACGACTTTTCAAGTAACCTCTCGGGCCCCATGGTGTTAAAGTGAACGCCGCCGCCCGACCGACGAATAAGTTCCAAGAATCGGAAGTCAGATGTTGGCCATCGGCTGTCAAATGTTGAATGTGTATAGGTCTCGCAATGATCTGGAATCGAGATAAATGTGGTGAATGAATACGTCCTGTCTAATAGGTTATGACGAGATCCGGATGGCTAATGTCCTTGACCGGCACTGGTTGCAGGAATGAATGCAAAGGCAATGCAACCTGTCATTATAGTGTAATTTTCTGGTCAAATTTTTATCTGAGGGACGGCATCCGTTCTTTGAGAACACAAGAAAAAATAATCAACCATCGAATCATACCTAACGGTTTGATTATTTTTGTTTCTTGATGCGATAGCACAAATCTATCTCTCTTCTTTTTCCGATCAAAAAACTTTTCTGGCACAATCACCCGGGATATTTGAGATTTGAACAAAGAAAGGGAACATCTTTCTTTCTTGCAACCTCCGCTCAAAAAAGTTCGATTGCACTCTTATTCTGAGGGTTAGGTAAAAAAACAAGAGAAACAGCTGGCACTTTTGCTTTCCGAGAAGAGTTCTTCCAGCTGAGCTGCTCAGTACACATGCTTGGGTCACAGATGGGCGAATATTTAAAAAGAATGTGCACTTTTCCATGTCTAAAACACCACATTTGACCTCGTTTCTTGTGCTAAGTGCGATGTGTTTTGTATAGAACACGAAATGATGTCATTCGATCCCTCTTGTATTGCCAATCGAAAAGTTGCAGAGCTTTCGTAAACAAGACACCGTCGCCTCCTCAGCTGAATCACCTTCTTTGTATATCGACATTTTGTTTCTTTTCATAACATCCTGTTTTTTTCTCTCCTGCCTATTGTTTCTAATATTTCCTTCTATACAGCGATTGCTCATCAAAAAATAGCGTGCTTCATGTTTTATACAAAAATTGAGTCACACGAGAGGGCAAGAACAAAAAATGCAGAAAATCCTTCTGTATAGAAAGCCCAAAACATCTTCTTCCAAAAAAGGAGCGTCTGAAAGATGTACCCGGCTAATTGAATCGAGGACCCATTCAATCAAGTCCCCGTTGTTGCACAGACCCTTTTCTCAACAGCGAGTGCCCGACAAGACCCGCGGAGAGGTATCATCATCATGTTGTTGATGGTTCCTGGTGATGCTCCGCTCCGACTTCTCCCCCGCACTGCTGTTGTGCAGTTGGAAGCCAACACCGAACCCGCGTTGTAACAAGCATCCCGGCCCTTGCTAATTCGGAGGAAACAATTCGAACTTTCAAAAAACAAAACAAAAATTCTGTGCCGCCCAAGAACAAACATACATTTTTCAGATTCTAAAATCAAGACATACTCGCTTGAACAAGAATGAAAAAAATTGGAACAAATTGTATTGTTTGAAAAATAATTGAAAAAAATCATTTTGAGACAAATTAAGCCACAAGCGCTGTCAGACGGCTTTGAATGAGTCAATTGCACTAATTAGGTTTCAAATATTGCAAGTGCATCCCTCTTGTATTCTCACATAGATTTCTCCGTCAAGTATCGCGGCCCTACAACTTCAGGATCAAGTAGAACGTTCTGAGAACCTGCCAAGATTTGTCTTCTACCATCTTCAAGGACATCAACGACATCTTCCGTAATACTCCTCACTATTCACAATCCGGTTATGGAATCCTGAGATGAGTAATTATAAACCAACAAGAATACTAGGAACAAAATGTTTCATTTGCAAAAAAAACTTCTTCTAATTACACAATGGCACAGAAAAGAAAAAGATTCAGATGATCTGTGAAATTTTTCAGAAAAATTTTCTCGTTTTTTTCTACAAAAGTTCTTCCTACCCAAATTTGGATTTCTGCAGAAAAGAACATTCTTCTGGTTTTCAGTGACTCATGAATCATTCCGCATGTGGTGCGTTTCCTTGTCTGAGTCTGCTATCAGAATACTATTTTGTGATCCCTGACTCATATCACTGTTTTTTTGTCACTTTTGGCCGTCCCCCGTCCCCTCTTCCGAATGCCACTCTCCGAATTCCCTCGATCCCTCGCCCAAGTGGGCGGAGTCAACCGACCAATGGCAAGTCGCGAAGCGTACGCGTTGCGTGCCTCAGTATAAATAGGCCGCGAGAGGGAAGAATTGTGCACTAGCCTGAAGACTAGCCCCCCGCAGTAGACCCAAAATGTGTGACGACGAGGTTGCCGCTCTTGTTGTGGACAATGGATCCGGAATGTGCAAGGTATGCTAACGTTTCATTTGATAAAGCTCGATTGAGCATCAAACACTAGGAATAAGTAAAAGAAGTTGAAGAAAACAGTTGAACCGTTTTTTAAAGATTTCAAAATTATTCGTTTTCTCATTCAATTCACTTTCTCATCATCCATCATATCACGTTTGATCTGAAATCCTAAAGCAACTTTTCGAAATCTAAAAATCAGTTTACCAGAAAAACGAAACTCTACTGAGTACTAGGAGTACATTCATAGACACTGGAAACAGTTGCAGTTGTCTCTTCTCTACAGTTCCTATCCCTCATTCTACATTTCCATTCGTATTGTTTTGCAAAGAACTACGGCCTCAGAAATTCATAGCGTCCACCGGACACCTGCGGCGTCGCTCGCTCCCTCGTTTTTTTTGAATCTGGCGCCACGCGCCCTCTCGACATCCCATTGGGAAAAGAGGGAAGAGGGTCGCAAGGATATGTTTTTCGTGCGTAGTATTGTGAAGGGCCAACCGAGCGACCCGATGCGCATTTGCAATGGTGTGTGAGAGGCCGTCGAGGGAACGTCCGCGACGCTTCCTCGTACAATGGGATATATCACGACCAACCACAGTGT
>LR577232.1:17500-97011 GCA_900536345.3 Caenorhabditis sp. 39 LS-2015
TACATTGAATAGCATTACAAATCCAGTTTATGAATCACTAAAGCTGTAAAAGCAGAAAAAATGATGATGTCACCTAATCGGCAAATTGTTGTACGTTCATCTATGTCATACTCTTCGAAGTCGGTAGGGCATGTGCAGCGGGAGTTCCGGCATACTGAGTTCATTCCGTAGCATTCTTCATCGAACGAACAGTCACTGCCGATAAGTTTCTCTTAAACGAATTTATTCAATCTCTTTATTTTTAAAATCTCTTATATGACGCTTTTACCCGCTGCAGAAACTATTGTATTTCTACATTTTTGTAATTACGATACCCAATAGTTAAACTCTTACGTGAACAAGGAACATCGAACGTTTCTGCTAATCGATCAATAATCAGAAGCAAGAATGCAAGTCGGATGAATCGGCTATGCATCACTATGGCGAGGAAGAACTAGGGCAGACGATTCTAAGATTCCGTCGCGGAGAGAAGTGAGACCATGAAAGGAAAATTATCGCGGGGGTCACCGTTGCTACATCCAATGTAAAGAAAAAGAAGAAGAAGACGACGACGTATATATAAACACGCAAAACCATTGACAGTAAGATTTTGTGAACAGATTTTCAAAGACATCAAAGGAACAGCCGTTCAGTTTCCATTCATTTATTCAAAATAAAAATTAAACCAGTTAAAATTAAAATGCATATAAGAAGCATAAGAAAGGCGTTGAAAACAAGGCATCAAAATTGAACAGTGAAGTAGGTTAAGTAAGAATGAATTCACAAGACCAGTCGCACATTATTATTATTAAAAGATCTCGAATGAGATATTGTAATACTGTCTGATTTTTAAACGTGGGTTTAAAGCTCGGCTGGGTCGTGCTTCTGGAGCTGCTCTCCGTAATCGGTAGCCTGGGATCCAACAAAGGTGTCGTAGTGAGCAACGATCTCATCCAAAGAGAGTTTTCCGTCTTTGTTGTCGTCAGCGATTCCAACCAAGTGACGAGCCTCAGCCTCGGCATGGTCGAATCCAACTGGCATGATCCAATCGCGCATCTCCTCCTGAAATATAATATTTGCATTCACATTGTTTTATTTTTCAGTTATACCTGGTTGAGCTTTCCATCTCCGTCCTTGTCTCTGTGCTCCTTGAACATTTCGCGCTCTGATTGAACCCAGTCCGGTTCCTTTCCGTTCAGCTCTGGGTAATCATCTGGTCTGTACATATCTCCAATGTACTCGTCCAAATCGACAGATCCGTCCTTGTTCTTATCAATATCATCAACAGTCTCGGCAACGACAATGTCTCTCATGTGGTCGCAATCTTCTGGATGCATAAAGCAACCGTACTCAGTTCTGTCAAGAGCTCCGTTCGAGTCGTAGTCAGCAACAGCCCATCTCTTCTCGTCGCGGCCAATCATCTTGGCGTATTCTGGAGAAAGCTCTTGTCCGGCTCCGTCGGCAGATCCGTAGACCATTTCTCTGTAGTCTTCCCACTTGATCTTTCCGTCGACGATCTTCTCAGCCTTGTAGTTCTTCCAGGTACGCTCAACATCGTTGTTCACGTATCTCTTCTGCATGAAGTTGATGTGATCCTTGAGTTCGTTCTCCTCGATGAATCCATCGCTGTCAGCATCCATCTTTGGTACGAGCTTACTGAAAATGTTCTATTTCATAATAAAAGCTCATGTATATGTAAACTTACGCAAGTTTCTCTTTGGATTTCTCTGGGGTCAATTCATCGAATTCGGCAGCAGTGTCCTTTCCGAGGAACTGTTCGTGATCATATTTCTTGTCGTGTTCCTTTCCCTTAATTACATTAAAATTAGAACAAAAGTTTTGTCAAATGGAATCACCTTGAAGTGCTCTCCGTCCTTGGTCGGATCCGAAGAGTGATGGGAAGCAAGCGCTGTGATGGCGAGGAGGCCAACGATGAGAAGAACCTTCATGTTTAGATTCTACTACCTGCAACAAGAACGGTGATATTGACGGAGAACAGCAGCGATAATTAGACAAATTAGCGAGAAGTCGGAAGAGGCTCCTTAAAAGGGTATACATAAATAGGTCAAGCAATCGGGGACACTTTTTATGCACCGTCTAGCGATAGCTTTGGGTGTATATAATACGGGAAAAGAAAGAAAGAAGAAGAAGAAGACAGCCCAAAAATACGGACGGTCGACCGATTGAAGGAGTGAGTTGGCCTGCTTGCGAACTGTCAACCTCACCCGCCAGTGTTGACAGTTCCTCGATAACTCTCTATTGCCGCTTGCAAATAGATTCCTTAACGAGGCACTGTCAAATTTTGAAAGCCTATATGTATGTGACAGAAAGTTGACTAGTAGAAAATTTGATTCTTATTATTTTATGTACACGTTGCTTAACAAATTCTGGTTTTTCTGCGTCTTATCTATTATCAAAAGGCGTTCTCAACAAAAACGGCCGATCGAGATACGAGGAAGTCGTTGTGTCTTGGAACTAAAACTTTTTGCTTCGTTACCTATGCCGACTGCAGACTACAGGTTTAGCAAGAACTGAGCGATCGGGAAGATACTCTTATGTGTGAGAGAGAAAGAAAAGGAGGAGACGAGATGGTCATCACAGAATGGGGGTCAGTGCCGGGCTGCCGATTCATCAGAGCCGAGAGAGAACTGTGAACTTGGAGACGCAGCAGGAGGTTAAGTTAAAACATTGGATGGACCGTGGAGAAAGAGGAGGGACCAGACAGCACCCGGCAGGCAGGGAGACGGCGGGAGAGGAAACCACCCCGAGACCCTTGCCTCTCGATAGAGCCACGTGTACAAGTCTCGAACATTCGGACTTGCTGTGTGTAGTGTCTTTGAGGATCAAGAGAAAGAGAATGAAGGAGAGAGAGGGCAACTGCGAACAACTGTCTTGTAGTTCTTACTAGAAAGGTGGCGCACTTTGCAGAAAAATTAAAAAATTTTTTGTTTTGAATAAATCTAGATTCGGAACGTGGCAGAAAAACAAAACGGGACAAAAATGTTAAGAAACAGTATTGTTTTTGACGCTAAAAAAACTTGATCAAGTAATTCGATTACTGCCGGTTATTTCCGTTGCCATTCTGGTTGAGCAATGTCTCTCAACCAAAATAAACACTTTGAAATAGTTTACATAGATCCTATCCCTTAATAAACAATTGGAAGCGATCGGGAAAGAAATCGTTCACTACTCGGTCATCCAATGAATCCTCAGGCGTTTAAATAGATGAGCTGGGCAACAGTTGTAAACCGTTCCCGAATCTTCTGTTCCACAGCTGTCGTCTCCGCCTGGAACACGTCACCCCACCCGATCCTCTCCTATGCATCCGTCGTCCGTTGGCTGACCCTGGGTGCTGGCCGGTGACCGCAATCACTTTTTCTCTTTCTTCTTCTAACAATTCATCAATTAACCATACTGTATAGAAATAAATCCGTACGCGCGCCTCTTTCTACTGATTATCACCGTCCGACATTTGCATCTCGTCCCAATTACCCAGTTAGAGAGAACGAAAACAAAGAAGACAGATAAGGAAGGGAGAATGAAGATATGATTAATACAGGAAAAAGCAACCGGAATAGTGCTTAGTAGATATAATAGATATATTCACAAAATTTATTTCGATGTTAAAATACAATTGCCAAATACAAAAACAAAAACGATAGCAACGAGCTATGTTTGTCGTAATCATCAGAGGCGTTTAGAAGTACGCCCATATTAGTTAATTGGGACACAATAAAGCATTCAGTGTAAAATCTTGACGGGCTTTCAATTGATTGGAAAGGTGATAGACAGAAAAAGAAGATAATGTTAAGAACCGAGTTCGAATCGATAAAAGATCAACTACTCGTTACAACTGGAATTCTTGAAAGGAAAGTGCTGGAAATGAAAAGTCTGGTTCAAATGAAGAATTGTCAATTGGATAGGATTAAGACACAAAGAAGAGAAAAGAAATGATAGATGTGGAAGCAACTGGTTCACCACCAGCGGAAGAATGGAGCCTTGGTTTGCACTTTCTGCTCATATGTCTCCTGCCACGACTTGGAGCCACTGGTCGAAGCGCCTGTCTCATCGTGAGCAGATGTGCCAGCAGTCGACGTCGACGGGCCTGGTTCATCATTGCCACCAGATGCACTGGGAACCACAATAGAGGCGTCCGCTAAAAGATTAATAGTTTTTCCATTGATTATTCATATGTAAAAAGTAAAAACATTTAAACACCACTCACAGTCATAGTTTGGAGCTTCCTCGTAGTCTGCGTTGCGAGATCTTCTCGACTTTCTCTTCTTCTGCTTCACCTCAACCATCAATTGGGGTGGCATCTGTAAATGAAAAAAACATATTTTGGTTGATGTTCTACAAGAAACGGGACCTGAATCAGTTGATATGGGCTCTTCTTCTTCATCAACGCCTCACGCAAATTGAAAATTTGGCCGCGCATGACGGACATTTGCTTCTCAAAGATCTTCTTATCAAAACCTTTGTCATTCTGAAACAAATCGCATAAGTGAAAAGGCAAATTTGAAAAGGAAAAGATACCTTGAACACGCGACGCAAGTCTTCGCACAACTCACGGACCCACTTCGTGTCGTCCAGTTTTGGAAGCAGCAAGTCGACGATTTCATCAGAAAATGGAATGCGAGCTTGTGGGAGCAATGCCCAGCCGAACGGATCTGAAAATCAAATTTTTGTCAAAATTTCATGTTTAAAACCATTTTTAGTGGCATTAGAGTACTATCCCCAAAGTTTATTTTTTCCATTCAATGTCTTGCTGAAGAAAGACGCGTAAATCACTTTCACGCATTGCTATTAAAACAAAAACAGGTCAGGTCAACTATCAATTGAACAATTGGAATTTGTGTTCGGCATTGGAAAACAACTATTCCGGGCTGTAATCCGGAGAAAAAACAGTTTAGGTGTCTGTTGTAAACATCATTTGCATTTGAATTTTTCATATTTGTAATAGTCTTAGTGAAAATGTGCCATGAAGTGCCATTCAGACTCTCTTATCAAGTGTAAGTTCTTTCTTTTCAGCCGCACAGCAAAACAATCATTTTACAATCTGCCAACCTTCTTTCTGTCGCTGCCATTTTTGTCGGCCGAACGATCATCGTCGTGAGCGACAAAGGCAGGCCATAAAAATTGGCAGAATGATCGGACAACGATCAAAAACAGTCGGTTCCTTGTGTTGTTCAATCAAAACATGCACGAGCCATGTTCAGTTTGAAGTTTGCCCCTTGACTCTCAAAGAGTCGATCGAAAGAGACTCGAACAACAAGGACACCTGGTGTTTTTCTCCAGAATTTCAGTGGCTGTGGTTACAATACTTTCTTCGAGTTAAATGAATTTCGAATCATCATGAGACAATGGGAAAGCCTAAATATGATTTCCAAAAATCTAAAAAAAGGGTTGTTTGTTCAAAACTGGTCATTGGGTCCAAAGGTGTTCGATAAGCCTTAGAAATCAAAAAATGAAAATGTTTTGAGGTTAGAAAAGTGTTAAACTGATGTTTTTATGAAGGATAGCATTCCACAGATTTTTAGAAATAAAGGCAAAAATATCTTGTTGTGTTGTGATCAAAGCAAAAACCATGTCGATTTTTAACTCTTTTCTCGATTTCTAAATTGAAAGTAAATAAAAGTACAAAATGCTATTCCTGCTTAACATTCAATACGTTTTTATCCCAATGACCGATGATGTAAACAATTTGGTCATTCAAATTCTGAGGGTTCATTGTGCCCATCCCTCCTTCAGAATACCAACTTACACGCTCTCCACTCGTCCGGATGTTTGAACGGGAATGCCAATCCATTATCGATGGCCGCCACATCGACAGTTGGGATAGAGACATCAGCCCACTCGACCTCGGCTGGAGCTGGATCCTCGGCCCGTGTGGCAGACGCTGAAACATGGCAAAAACATTAGAGGGAGATCCCTTCAATTAATAGCTGATCTTCCTTTTCCCTATCCCTCGGGAAAACAAGATCAATGTGTTATGCTAGGAAACTTGGCATCAGGAACACTTTGATTGATTTATAAAGTAGAAATTCGAGTTTCTCATTTGTATTTTCTGGGCAGAAACTTTGAGAATTACCAGAATCTTATCCGAGATTTATTGAGTTGAGCTTGTTTTGCAGCACGTTTGTTTCATTTCATGTTTAAAATTTTAGAAAACAAGTATTTAAAATGTCTCGGTAAGTTTATGTTGATTGAAAGAAAGTTCCGACAGTATTTCTGTTGTATGCCAAACGTTTTTATGACCTTTCGAGGTAGTCTCAGTCTCGGAGGAATGCTTTCGTTTCTCGTTGTGTTCAACATGCCAGTTTAACGTTGTTCTGAGGTCACCAAAAAGTTGGGGATTCCCTTGCCACTTCCCGCTTGAAATATTTGGGCGGGTCTTCAGAGTTTGTTCAAAAACACCAAAAAGACTGTTATCCCAGATGCCAGTAGGCGTGTCGAAAAATACTGCAATGACAGTGAGAATCAGCGTAAACAGCTGGAAGAGAGAACGCGGCAGACAAGTGGAAGGTGCTAGAGAGTTTGGTGGAAGACATTGAAAAACAACCTCAGAGGAAACAAAAAACAGAATCTGTAGAGAAACAGAGGTGGGTTGTTTACCCTCTGTGGGGTTGGTGTTGCCAGCCAAAACTTTCCAGGCTTTCCACTGATGTGCCCGCCCTCAGAGTCAGTCGGTGCTGTAGAGTCCAGCAGTTGGACAGTACCGTGTACACATTTTTTTCCGAGCTCCAATTCATAAAACGCAAAAAATTTCTTATTTTTCAGAAAAAACCCCAAGTGCAACCGAGTGCTCAGTTGATCGCTAACAACTTAAACCATGAGCGATCCACAAGCTGAGCAAGATGATCGCGATCGTGCCTACTCGTTCATGAGCAGCGATTCGGGAGTCGATACTACCCCACATGGTCGACGAATTCAGGAGAAGCCACTCAAATCTGTTACAACATACAACAAATACCCACCTTCTGGAGTTGTCTCCGAGTCTACAAAGTCAATGAGCTTCTCGTCTCCAGGTACCTGAAATAGTGTGTAAAAATGAGCAGAAATTGGGATGAGAACAACCCTTCCTTTAGTTAAAGACTAAATAGCAACATTCAAATCAAGATCTCATTCTCATTAAATTTATTTGAAAACCATAGTTTCCAGAACTGTCACATCCCATTCCTATCTAATCAATCACGTAGATAAATTAAACTGTAAACCGAATGGGTATCAAAGAAACCATGACGTTCTCCTTCCCCACCTCGCTGTTTTTCATCCAGAAGGGCAACATTACGACAAGAAGTTTTAGTGTATTCTACCTATCTCACACCCCATCTCAAAAAACAACTGTCCTTTGTTGTGCCCAACTCATACATTCACTATTTCGCTAACCATTCATATTCTCAAAGGACTTATGTACTTGTCTCATATTGGAGGTAAACTGTTTTAGTTGCTTACCTTTGGCTTAGCGTTAGCTGGATCACATGGAACATCGTTGCTATGAACCGGGGCGCGGTCAACGATATCAGCGAGAACGTACTTGATCAGCCAGTTATCGCTTCCACGATCTGAAGAACGTTGTTGTTTTTTCCTGTTTCTTTTGTTCCGCTTGTCTTACCGGTGTTGCGAATGATGTAGTCAAGGGCGACAAGTTTCTCAAAAAGGAACTGGAATTCTCTCTGAGTGACTGGTGGCGGAGCTGTTTCTTGTTGGTTCGCCCAAGTTCTGAGCCAATGAGCTGCATCTTGATATCCCTTGACGAAAAGTTGAAAGCTGCCAGTCTGAAAGAAGGATTCTCATAACCCGGTGGGAACCATCTTAGTTTCTTCTTGTCTTTCCTTGCGCTAATGGACCCCGATTAGCAATTCCACTTGTCCCGGAGAAGGGTCTGGTTGTCTTGCCCATCATCAATGCACAATGAATTGGCTCCGTTCGCTGGAGAAGAGGAACTGAGTGTTCACTATCTCGCGCATTTATCTCTTCGTGCATGACACCCGTTTCGAGCTGAGCGGCAAGAAAGACATCGCGCAGATGGTGTTGGCCAACCCCGCTTATTTCGGGCTTTTCTTTTTCTTCTCAATCTTTTGATTCTTGCTAAGCCATCAAAATCCGTCTCACATCTAATATTTTAGAGCCATGTTTTTAATTTCTCACGTTGCACTCTCTTCCCGCAAAAGAAAATTGAAGTAAACAACTTTCTGGCATTTGAAATTTGAAACTATGGGAATTGGGTGTTGTCGATGTTTTGAAAGGAGAATGGCGCGGAAAGAACGCACAGAAAACATGTTGTTGTCGAGGAAGAGAAAGAAAAACACAATGAGTCGACCTTGCTTCTAGCTCCCCATTCTCTCAAAAACAACACCATCGTTCGGGAATCCCCTCCCGCGTAGAAGGGAAATTTGTGCCTGGAATGTGTTGTCAAGACACCTAGTTATTTATATGGGCAAGCATGATAATTCCCTTAGACAAAAACAGAGGCACTTCCAGGCACGGGCAAGGAACGCGGGGTGGTGTGGTGCATAAGCAAACAACAAAGTTTTCGAGCGCACTGAAACTAATAAAATTTCGGTTTTATTTGGCTTCCCTTTTCTCATCGTCTCTTTTTCGGTTTTTTGGCTTCTAGTCCCTCCGCGTCGGAAAAGTTTCTGTTGATCTTAATTGTGACCAGTCGAAATGTTCCAAGTGTCTCAGCAATGATTATGCTTTGTCAGAAGACACCGCAAACACTGCGTTGTGTCTAACAACATCATCGCCACATAAATCTTGGCGTCTTTTCTCAGTGTTCGCTTGTTATTGTACGCGTTCAGCTTGGCATAAAAACAACGCGCCGCTAAGAAGAACAACTGGACGCAGCAACGTTGCAGAGAAGGGTTGCTGTCCAGTTCAAAAGTGTAATCTGAACTTGCCAACGAAACGGACACAAAAATTAGAAAACCAAAACCCCGTGACTAATGCGAAAACAATTTTTCAATTTTCAAATAGAACCGTTCAGTGACATGAACTTGACAAGACAAGCACTAAAAAAAGTTTGATAAGAATGAGTTGCAGCATTCTGTTGTTTGTGTACTGCGGTTTCTGCTTTCTTTTCGAAAAACTTCTCTTGTGTCTTGTTTCTCAATATTTTTACAATTCTCACAAACCTTCTCTGGCAAACCGATGCGATGGAAACGGCGTCCAATGTTGGGGTATCTTATTTGGATGCGTTCCTTTGTGCGAGCCTTGGCACGGTCGATTCGGTCATAGTAGAAGGTGGGGGCAGCCAGTTCAACAACTCCAGTTGGTGGGACAATACCCAACTTCAATTTCTCATCGACCAACGACGCTCCGACTTCCGACAAGTAGCCCTGTAAAAATCAACGTTTGATTCAGGCAGCCACATATTCATACACACATAATGACTCTCGGACATGTTTTCTCCCTCCAATAGTTGTAACCTTTCCAAAAAGACACATCCAGCCAGTGTAGGGCATCCGACACATAATTATTTCAGTAGTACGCTAGGCACTCATGCGCTGTCAACGCAAAGTCCAAATATTATTCCATCCTACCGCATTTCTCTTTCTCTTTTGAAGTCCGTTGACCCCGAAACCGGTAATTTCGGACGGCAACAGAGTGCCACAGGAAAACCCATTACACTTCACAAAATCATTTGGAATCCATCTCGAAAGTTTCTTTATGTAACATTGGAATTGCTGAAGGATACACTTTTTTCTTTCTCATTCATTCGCAATAAGCCATTCACAACCGAATGGGATAAATGTGCATCGTTACAGAATTCCCGGCGGTTTTTGTTCTGACGCCTCGTTTCACTCATTCATACACACACACACACACACACACACGCAAAGCTAGCTTAATTTCCAATTCGCATTCTCCGTCCACCTCGTTTTCTACTCTTTCTGTAATTCGTGCGTTTTCACTCACACTCGTGGCTCGTTTTCCGCCTGCATTCCCTTCTCTCGTGCTCTTTTTCCACTCAACACCATTTCCAATTGGCTCTCATTTTCAAATGAGGACAGAATGCGTCGTTGGAAAACAAGAGTGGCGCAATGAAAAAGGAAAAGACGAGCTGTGGAAGCGGTCAAAGAGAAAAGAAACTGGCAATAATAGTCGCAGTAGGACCAAGAGGGTAGCAATTATAGGAGGCAACTGGCATAGTAGCACAATTCTATTAAAGTCAATGGGCGAATCGGTGGCGGGGGGAGTGCCCCATTGCTTCTTGAAAAGAGTTCTGACCTGCAAACAGCAATTGGCACATATTCCGCGTGTTCTTCGTCAGCTTTGTTCCTTCTCTAGGCTGTTTGACGAATATTTGGAATTTGGAATTCAAAACGTTTATACTGTGTAACCAGATGTTTCCTTGTTCTTTGCCTTGCTAATAGGAAATGCTAAACAATTATTTTCAAAAAAAGCATTCTCTTCTGTGCACGTAATGTTTCCCAAATTCCAAATTCCAAATTCCAAATGTCAAAAGTTAGAATTTTAGTTTGAGTCTGACAACCATCAGTTCCCAAATTGCTTGACAATGGTAGTTTCGTGTGTGCGTCTTGTCAAATTCTGGACATGTCTCGGCTTAGGGACATAGATAGAGGGATGCCCATCAAACTTTCGACTTGGTCGTCGTCCTTTTTTCTGTGCCCTATCTATCTGCCTTTTTTGCAATTCTCGCCCGACAAAGCCCCAACCAAACAACAAACATGCTCTCCAGAAATCAATAGGGACAGGGCACTCATTCACGCTTCGAGTCGACCGACAGCCGGGACGACGACGACGACGAAGCCAGCGTCACGACCAAAAAAACTTTGTCGCGCTCGCTCCACGAAGAGAAGTAGAATAAGAGAAAAACACGTGAAGGATTGAAGCAGGCGAAGAACGGAACTCCTTATCGACTAGAAACTCCCCGCGCAAGACACATTCACATAGCACCCCGATTCTCCGTCCGTTGACCCGTGCATTCACTCCCAGGAAACATTCCTAGTTTACAAATCCGGTAAGATTTTTCCAAAAATTGATTAATGATTTAATGACATATCCATCTGTCATATGGCTCAGCTTGGCAGCAGCCGCTTATTTGTGAACATGCGGAGGTCGTCCATGGTCCCCTATGTCCACCAAATCCTGCTATGACTCCCTCCTCATTTTCCTTCATAAATCAGAGCCTCGAATGCGCCAGTCCGCCTAATACCCAAACCAAAGAGTTCTTCAGTTCTCGTTTCGGTCCCAAAAATGTTTTCCATAGTTCTGCGTATTTGTTCGCTTATTCACTAACCAATTTCCTTTTTTCGAAATAGTGGGCGGAAACTTGATAAGGACGTTTGGGTTATTACAACACCTTATCAGTGGGGTTTGTTGCGGAATGAGATGAGAGGGTTAGAATAACAGTTCATGTTTGTTTGAAAAGTGTGAAAAAGCGACAGGATTATGTTCAACAGTTTTGGTTTTGATTTTCTGTTTGTTTCACTCAGAACGGAAAAAGTAAAGTACAAGTATGCATATTCCTATCGCATTACCACTATTTCACATTTTTGTTTCATTGTCTTTTGTATACCATTGTTAAACCCTTCCACCAACTTCATACGACTCTATACTGGGAATCACTCTTCCCAGAAGAGTTGACAACCGAGAAAGAGAGAAAGAAGAGAGAGGGAGTGCTCTGATCATTAGGCAGTTTCACAAACCGCTACTGCTGCTGCTGCAGGGCAAGAGCCTCTGAGCTCTGCGCAGTCTTTCCCTTCGCGCACTCGCTGCCTTATTCGTCGTTTGTTGTGGACGACAACAACCGGGGCGCCCTCCCAGATCGATGCTCACAACACCACAGCGAGCGCCACTCCAAAGAAGGCGTGGTCCTGGGTGGAGCCCTTTTCGCCCTTCGTTTTTCTCTCCCTGGCTCACACTATGTTTACTTGTTTACCTCCTATCCTTGAATAGGCCAAAAGACAGCGGTGGAAAAACCGAGACCCGGAGAGTTGGAAGGCCATCTGCGCATTGCAAAGTCACAATTGTCACATCTTTCGCCTACTTTTTGCCTTCTCTTTTTTGTTGGTTCTTCCAACTGCTCTCTCTCTCTCTCTTGTGTGTCATATTTGGTAAATAGCTAGAATTATCATAGTAAAATTATATTGTGCTCCTCTCTAAAAACAATAACACTGAACGGGCTAGTTGGAGCCCTCCCCCAAGTGCTGCTCAATCGTACATATTGTTGTTTTGAAACGAATTCGGTTATTCTCTCCACACTCCCTGATTGCCGAATATATACATGTGACTTTCATGGAAAGAGGGAGGGGATTCATTCTCAAATGCGCATGACCGGCTCTCACTCTCTCATACCTAAGCCCTCGGCTCGTCCGGTTGCTATGCGACATTCAACGATTCCAGCGCTCATTGGCACTTTCGCTCGCATTTGCGCTCTCCTATTCACTGCTACTGCTATATATGTATATTTGTCAAAAATTGGGAAATGAAACAGGCAAACAAACACGCATGTTTACTAGACTCTTCCGACCTGAATGCTCACTTCACGACTTTTTTCTTGTAATTCGATATACTCACAACAGCGCATCTTTTCTCTCTGCCAATAACATTTTCTTAGGCAAAAAGAAGATTGAGTTCTCACTGATTTCTGCTAATTTTCTGATTTCTTAAAGTGAAGGTGCATATTAGTAAGTTTTTGGGAAAATTTCATAATTCTGTTGAAATTGCTGTATGAACAACAATTTCAAGGTTCTTCAGTATATAAGACCAAAGCGCATCCTCAACACTCTCTATTTTCTTTTTTCGAAACAAGCGAAACATATTTCAATGAGGTGGAATGAAAACAGACTAGTTTTTCCTTCCTCTTGTATTCATTCCAACTGTTGCCAATTTTCCTCGAAAAGAGAAAAGACGACCTCCGCGTAAACAATTTCCGAAAGCTGCCAAGCCGTCCCCCTCCCCCCATATTCTGCTTCCTTTCCCTCTCCCGACCAACCAAGAAACGTTGCCGGAGATAACTATTGCAGCATGCTGATGTGCTCCGTTGGATGTTCTTCAGTTGTGGCGTGAATAGCAGTTCTCAAGGTCGTCAGCTAGTTGTGAGCGAATCGCTGCCCGAAGGTGTTCCTCGCGACACACCATCAGAAACTCTTCGAACTCTTTCTCCTCTTTCACCGCCTTCGGCGACTTCTAGTAGTTCAACTAGCAGATCTTGTTCACCAATCGTCCGCGCTGAACCCATTGTTCCTGGCAAGTGGACGCATATTTCCGGAAAAGTCGCCGTCCGGCCTTTAACACCTTCCGAAACTGAATCGGTTCTGTGCCGTCAACGCCGCAAAAAACAACGGTCAAAAAAAGGTTTCTGTGTGATTTTGTTTGAATTTGCACTTGTCCCTTCCCCAGTTTCAATTCAAAATTTCTACAAGTTTTCTAAAAAAAGGTTTGAAAGATTCCTTATATTAATTTCACGCATCCCACTAGTGTTTTATAAAATAGCTCATCTGTGTTCTATCCCATTCATTTGCTCATTTTGACACTTAGTTAGACAATTTCTTGTTTTTATCTCAAAAAGTATTTTAGATAAGCTGAAAATGGATAGTCATGACGATACTCGAAGCTCTGGAGGGGATGGAACTATCCATATCCCATCTGGAGACTCAAAGGAACCGACTCCCGAGAGCCCAGGTTCTCGTTCCAACTACGGAGAGTTCTACTGGTAGGTTGAATATGTCAATTGCCAATGCATGCGCTTCGGCTTGGTGAAAAATTTCCATCGGTTGCCAAACCGCGGAGATTTTCGCCAATGTCCATTGAAATATTTTTTCCCTCGACACGCCGCACAAACATATTTTCCCTTTCTTGTGTCCGTATTTTCAAATATTAATTACATGTTGTACCCGAAAACCCTAGTTCCTCTGTCAATGATCGTTTGAGCCTCGCTAGCTATAGTCCAAAAGACACAACTACTCTTATGAACATAATATTTCTTAAGTCCAACGGATACGTTGAAAACGTATCAGTATACCATTCACATGAAGAAATCGGAGGAAGAAATTCATGAGTATGACGTTGACAGCTGGTAAGTGAATGGGAAGGTTAGATAATTACTAGAGAGAAGCCAATTACAATGATCATAATACTCTTTGCCTAATAACACGCCTGAGAATAACCCCACGGGTTGCCGAGAAACAAAAACCAAAACCAAGCATTGAGTTGCCGTGTTGCATGCAATTGCCACGTGTTTCATTGTTAAGGGATGAGTACTCCAGGGATACTTCTGGTGAGAACAACTATCACCATACTTCGTCGTTTGATGATGATCTTCTCCTCGAGATTGATAACTCTCGTGGAGCTGCCGTTGCTCGTCTTGACCGTACTCAGGTGGGAAAATTAAAAATATGCGACATTCACACTTAAAACAACCTTAAGGATGACTTGAACAAGTTCCGTCAACGTATTGACAACAATGTCGAACAACAAAAAGAGTACAGCGAGATGATGGCTGCGCTTCAAAACAAGGTGATTGTCTTAATGTCTCCCTTTCGAAATGTCGTTTATACACAGGTTCACGAGTACCGCAAGCACATTGCTGAACTCGAAGGAAGAATGGTTGGTGCTCGCAACCGCATGTTGGATGACCCGTCGTCCAATGTCATGATCTTTGACAACTATGATCCAGGAAACACCTACATGTAATATAGCTTAGCATAAACAAACGGCTGACACTTTATTATTTTCAGTACCAACCACAATGTTGAAATGTGGAGCCCGGCAAGAGGAAAGCGCGAGACTATTCTCGGTGGAGGAGGGGCAGGGGGCCTTACTACTGTCAACGTCCACACTGGTTCTGGACTTGGAGGAGGAGTTTCTGGATACGGAGGAGGTATCCAGGCGCTTGCCGGTGATCCGAACGCTAACTACGAAATGATCGCAAGACTTGACGAGGAGAGAAAACGTTCCGATGAATATCGCATGCAGTGGGAGAATGAACGTCAAAAGTCGCTGGCTTTGGAAGATGAAAATGACCGTCTGAGAAGAGAGTTTGAGCGTTATGCTACTGACAGCAAGGACAAGGAAAAGACTTTCATTAATCGGGAGAGAAACCTGGCCCAGTACCTTAGTGATGAACAACGAAAAATGCTAGATTTGTGGACTGAACTTCAACGTGTTCGCAAACAGTTTTCGGATTTGAAGGTTCAGACTGAAGAAGATCTTGACAAGCAAAAGTCTGAATTCACTCGCGCTCTTCGTAACGTTAGCAACATCTCGAGAAACATCAATGTTGGTGGTGGCTCCGGAGACGCTCTTGGACTCTACGGACTTGACGACGGAAACGAAGTGAACAGAACAACAAACAACTACGAGAAGGTTTTCATCGAGACAGTCCGTAGAATGGCTGGTAGCGGTGGAGCCGCTGGAGGGTCCAGCGCCGAGCTTCTTGAGGAACTGAGAAAGATTCGTGGTGGAGGTAGTTCGGAAGGAGATGCCGAGTTGCATAAGGAACTGATGAAAAAGTATGAAGAGTCTATTGAACGTAACATTGAACTTGAATCAAGAGGAGACGACTCTCAAAGAAAAATTGCTGAGCTCGAGGCTGAACTCCGTCGCAACCGTGACAAGCTCAATGAGTCTAACAGTGCCCTCAAGAAACTGCACGAGATGGCTCAAGACAGTGAGAAGAACGCCGACGGATCTGTCGTCACCATCAAGAGAACCAGATCTCTTTCTCCTGGCAAGACTGCTCTGCCACCAGCAGAAGCTCTTCGCGCTGTTCGCAACACTCTACGCAACAAGGACAATGATATTCAGCAGTTGGAGAGAAAGCTCAAGATTGCTGAAAGCCAAGTTAAGGAGTTCATGAACAAATTCGAAAACGCAGATGAGGCTCGCCGTCGTCTTGACAAACAATTAGCTGATGCTAAACGTGAAGTTAGCAACCTCCAGAAGAGCTTTGATGAAGTTGAACGCAACTCTCGACGCACTGAGGACAAGCTCAGATCTTCCGAAGCCGAGCGCATTGCCTCCGAGAAAGCCAGAAAGTTCTTGGAGGACGAGTTGGCCAAGCTACAAGCTTCGTTCCAGAAGAGCTCTACCGACGATGCTCGCAAGCTGCGAGATGAAATGGATGAGCATGCAAACTCTATCCAAGAGGAGTACAAGACACGCATTGATGAGCTCAACCGTCGTATTGAAAACCTTCTTCGTGATAACAATCGTCTCAAGTCGGAAGTCAATCCGCTGAAGGACAAATACCGTGACTTGGAGAACGAGTTCAACAGCATCCAACGCCGAGTCGAGGAGAAGGAGACTCAAATCCGCTACTCTGATGACATTCGCCGTAATATTCAGAAGGATTTGGATGATTTGCGGGAGAAGTATGATCGTGTCCATAGTGATAACGAAAAGATTCTGGGAGAACTAGAGCATGCTCAGAAGGCTGCTCATCTGGCTGAACAACAGCTCAAGGAGATTAAGGTTCAACGTGATGACTACCAGTAAGAACAAATGAACTTGAATTAATAAACAAATTTGTATTTTCAGAAAGCAAAAGGATGAACATGCTCGTCATCTGTTCGACATTCGCCACAAGTTGGAAACTGAGATCAAGGGACGTCAGGATTTGGAGAAGAATGGTGCTCGTAACAATGAGGAACTTGACAAACTTCGTCAGACAATCAGCGATTACGAAAGCCAAATTAATTTGCTCCGTCGTCACAATGATGAATTGGATACCACCATCAAGGGTCAACAAGGAAAAATCACTCAGCTGGAGAACGAGCTGCATTCGCGTTCAGGAGAAATCGAGAAGCTGAACGATTTGAATCAACGTCTTCAGAAGGAAAAACAAGAGGTCCTGAACCAGAAACTGAAGTTGGATGGTGACATTCAAGCACTCAAGGAGACCATCAGAAAGTTGGAGAATGAGCTTGAGAAACTTCGCAACGAGAACAAGGAACTTGTTGGAAAAGAAGCTCGTGCCAGAGATGCTGCCAACCAGCACTTGTCTCGTGCCAACTTACTCAACAAAGAGTTGGACGACACAAAGCAAGACTTGAAACACTCCAATGAGGTCAACAAGCAGCTCGAACAGGACATTCGTGATCTGAAAGAACGTTTGGCCAACATGGGCAGAACCGGACGCATGTCTCGTGACAGCACACAGACTGGAATTTCTGGCCGTGACCCAAGAGATGTTTCTGGAGTTGATGACCCGTCAAGAAGCCGCGGTGCTGCTGGAAGCACTGTTTTGATTCCAGGAGCAGAAGACATTGAAAGCCGAGGAGGAGATGAGATCAACATTCCGTCTTCTGGCGATATCATTCACGGCCGTGATGGACGTGATGGAAGAGACGGAACAACTACTGGCAACCGTGGAACTCACACTATCACCAACACTAAGGAACGCATCGAAAGAATTGAGAAGAACATCCTCGATCGTTATCATGATGATGAGCTTGCTGAGCACAAGATTCGGGAAATCAATGACCGCTGGAAGAGAGAATTGGAGCGCCTTGAAAACGACAAGGACGACTTGGAGCGTAGAATTCGCGAGCTGGAAGATGAACTCTCTCAAATTGGTCGCGGAAACGACAAACAGGAGAATGATATCACCGAGCTCAAGAGAAAGCACGCTTCTGAAATCGACAAGTTGAAGAGTGATATCAGCGCTCTCCATGACAAGCATCTCAGTGATCTTGATGATGAGAAGGAGCAGTATGGAAAAGCCGTTGAAAATCTGAAGTCTGTTGAAGATGGACTTCGCGACAAGCTGAACAGTCTTGAGAAGCAGTTGGCTGACTCTCTCAACCGTGAGAACGAACTGGAGAGAGAGAAGAGAGATTACGATGAGAAGATCAACAACCTATATGGTCAGAATCAGAAGATCAAGGATGAATGGGATGACTTCCGCAATGACAGTGAGAAGGAGATTCAGAAATGGAAAACCGATTCTTACACTGTTCGCTCGGAGGCGAAGGCTCTGGAAACAACTAACACCGCGTTGAAGGCTCAACTCCAAGCTGCCACAGATCGCATTGATCATTTGACCAAGACTGTCAATGACCAAACTGCCAAAGTCCGCGATTGTAAGTTAAACTGGTTGGAGAAAATTGCATAAAAACCAAATTATTTTCAGTGACTTCTCAAATCCGCCGCCTTGAAGATGAACTTTCCGACACCAAGGGCAACCTGGTTCAAAAGGAAATGGATCTTGAAAGTGCTCAAAACCGCCTGCGTTCCCTCGAAGAGCAGTACAGCACTCTTCAAACCGATGCCAACAAATGGAGAGGAGAGTTGGATGCTGCTCTCCGGGAGAACGACATTCTGAAGAGCTCCAACACCAACATGGAAGCTGATTTGAACCGTCTTAAGAACCGTCTGAAGTCTGCTGAAGACGCATTGAAGGAGTTGAAGAATGGCTTGGGACACGCCAAGACTGAGAAGGAACGTCTTCAAAATGCATTCCGTGAGAAGACCAAGCAAGCTGACCATCTCAACCAATTGGCTTCTCAATTCGATACCAAGTTGACCAAACTTCGCAACGAGCTTCAAGACACCAACGATAAACTCATAACTTCTGACACTGAGAGAAACGCACTCCGCAACGAGCTGCAGAAACTCAGCCAAGAGTTGAAGTTTGGAAATGAACAGATTCAACGCAAATCTGATGAGTATCAGACAACCATTGACGACTTGGCTCATTCTCACCGTGTTTCTGAAGACAGTCGCCTCAATGCTATCCAAGAGCTGGAAGCTAGAAAGTATGAGATCAACGATCTGACATCTCGTCTTGACAGCACCGAGCAGCGCCTGTCTTCCCTGCAACAAGACTACATCAAGGCAGACTCGGAGAGAGACATTCTTTCCGACGCTCTTCGTCGCTTCCAAGCATCGGCTAACCGTGTCATCAACTTCCACACTTTTGTTGATGGAGCCGGATATGTTGATGGCGGTGCACCAGGATATCAGAAGACTGACATCAACATTCATACTGGAGGAGGTCCAGCAGGAGGAATCAGCGCTCAACGTGCTGGAGGTTTTGATCCAAGCAGTGGAATTGGTGGAATCGGATCTGGAATCAGTGGAGGACCAGGCGGATCTGATTTCGGTCGTGAAATCGAAATAGGTCGCGGTGACTCGGACCCTTCGGCCGATGTTGCTTATCCTCGTTCGGTTCCGTTCCCACCATCCGCTGACTACAGCAGTGGACGTCCAGGTGCTACATCAGGTTATACAGTATATTGAGACTCAAATAACTGTTTTTATAGGTGGACGTGTGATCAACAACCTTGACGGCACTACAACTGTTAACATGAATGGCGGATTTGATGTCACAAATCTTGAGGGAACTCTTCAATCGCTTCTTAGCAAGATTGAGAAACTCGAGTTGGAGCGCAACGAACTCCGTGACACTTTGGCTAGAATGAAGAAGAAGACCACTGAGACTCACACTACCATCAACCAGAAGGAAACTCGTTTCCGCAACATTGAGGACAACCTCCAAGATGCTGAGGAAGGTAAGCATAAAGTAAAGGTGACAAATCACATGTATCAAATTATAGAGAAACGTGCTCTCGAATCTCGTCTCCAGTCGGCTAAGACTCTTCTCCGCTCTCAAGAGGAGGCTCTGAAGCAGAGAGATGAGGAGCGTCGTCAAATGAAATCTAAGATGGTTGCTGCTGAGCTTCAGGCTCGTGGAAAGGAGGCCCAACTTCGTCATTTGAATGTAAGCAATTAATTAATGAAGGCCAAGTTACTTTATAATGTTACAGGAGCAATTGAAAAACTTGAGAACTGATCTGGACAACGCTCAATCTGACATTCGTTCTCTCCGAGACAAAGAGGAACAATGGGACTCGAGCCGCTTCCAGTTGGAGACAAAGATGCGTGAGAGCGACTCCGACTCCAACAAACTCCAACTCCAAATCGCTTCGTTTGAGAGCGAAAGAGCTAGTCTCACCGAGAAGATCAAGGAATTGGATGGTGCTCTTCGTTTGAGTGACACCAAGGTTCAAGATATGAAGGATGACACTGAGAAACTGCGCCGCGATCTGAGCAAGGCTGAAAGCGTTGAGAATGAGCTCCGCAAGACCATCGACGTTCAAAGCAAAACTTCACATGAATACCAACTTCTCAAAGACCAACTTCTCAACAGCCAAAACGAACTCAACGCTGCAAACACACGCAAGCAGCAGGTCGAGAATGAGCTTCTCAATGTGCGCAGTGAAGTCAGAGACTACAAACAACGCGTTCATGATGTGAACAATAGAGTCTCCGAGCTTCAACGCCAACTTCAGGATGCCAACTCTGAAAAGAACCGCTTGGAGGACAGACTTCTCTCAGTTGAAAAGATTGTCAACACACAGAGAACCACCGAAACCGATCTTCGTCAGCAGCTTGAAACAGCAAAGAACGACAAGCGTAGCGCAGTCAAGGAGCTTGAGGATATTAAGAGACGTCTGGCTCAACTTGAGAATGAGAAACGCAACTCGTCGCAATTGGCCGATGGATGGAAGAAGGAGAAGGCAACTCTCATGAAGAAGATCGAACTTGTCAGTGAAACATAATCTTTGTTATAATACTTTAATTTTCAGCTTGAAAACGAGAAGCGCCGCACTGACACAGCCATCCGTGAGACAGCCCTTCAACGTGAGGCTATTGAAAAATCTCTCAATGCTATGGAGCGCGAAAACAAGGAACTGTACAAGAACTGCGCCCAACTCCAGCAGCAGATTGCTCAGCTGGAAATGGAAAATGGTAACAGAATCCTGGAGCTCACAAACAAACAACGTGAAGAGCAAGAGAGACAGCTGATTAGAATGCGCCAAGAGAAGGCTCAGGTAAAGTAGCAGCAAGTGCCAAGCTTAAATTTAGATATTTCAGATTGAGAAAGTGATTGAGAACCGTGAGCGTACTCATCGCAATCGCATCAAGCAATTGGAAGACCAAATTGCTATTCTCCGCGACCAACTCGACGGAGAACGCCGTCGTAGACGCGAATACGTCGATCGCTCCATGGTTAACGACATCGGACGTCTTGGATCCAATGTCCTGGGTATTCGCAGCAGCTATGGAGACAACAACATTGACAACATTATTCATGGAGGAAGCCGTTCCGTCGGGTACGTTTGTAGTTGCTTTTCAAGAAGTTTTTCTAACATTTTGTTTGAAATTGAAGTTTGTAGTTGAGCCGTTTACAGATTCTATCCACGTTCCACATTTGCATCGAATCCATTGACTCCACCACTCGGAACATCTACACCAACACATCGTGGTCAAATCAGTGACTTCAGAAGCGTCGTCGATGCTAGCAGCAGCTACCGTCGCCCGATTTCGACGATTGACGACACCGGTATGGAAGTCACAATCAATACTTATCCACCCGCGGTTCCTAAACACCAGCAACACACTCCGGTTATTCGGGTTCATAGAAGTAAAAGCCGTGAGGTGTTGCACCAGGAAGTCATCGAGACTAGAGAATTACATGAGAGAGAAGAGAGCAAGGACAGTCAACACATCCATATTCCAGCAGCAGAAAAATAATCCATTTTTTGTCAATTTAGAAAACTCCTATCTTTTGTATACGTCCTACTGACCTTGTGTGTTTAACCAAAACTTCTCAAAATTCTAATCACAAAATGGAGGAGATTGACGGTGATTTCGACTTTTCTCGCCACCCGAGAAACTAGTATGCTTTACCAATGACTCTTTAACGATACACTGAATTAGTGTAGATTTTCCAGTCCAAAGTTTCCCTGTGTATGTGTCCGTCTCTCTTCTCCTTCAAAAAAACTGAAACCTAATGTGCTTGGGAGTCCCTCTTCTTCATAAAATCCTTTTCTAGGCTCGGTTTACGGCGGCTCGATTAGAGATCGCGACTCCGTCTACGGTGGCGGTCGGGACTCGTCGTTTGGCACACGTGCGGGAGACTCCATCTCCCGTGCTGGTGAACCTCGAGACCCATCTATCGTAGAAATTCCATCGAATGACCCAATGCAATCGTCCGTCCATTCTCAAGGAGGAACTCGCTATGAAACCCTGGCCCCTAACCGCGACGACCTGTAGATTTCTCTCCGCATCTTGCTGCTTGAATAACGTTATCCTCCGCTTCGCCTAACCAGCAACTTCACATAACCTTTTGCTTTTATCCTATTGCTTTGTCTTTTTCTTCAAATTTTCCCAAGTTCCAATGTTCGCCGCCCAATGAAAATATGTAACCCCCGCCCCCGCTCGAACAATTTTTCTTTGTTTTTTTCTACTTTCCTGTCGATCGTTTGATAACTGCCCTCTGCACATTCAATTGACATTAAGTCAATCTCTCGTCTTAATTATAACGAAAAGACCCCTAGTTAGCATTCCTTGTAATAAAGTGTGTATCTACCCGCAGTCATAGTGCTGAAAGTGAGTCCAATCAAGAGTATTGAGTCCAAAACAACACACACAACAGAAAAACAGAAAAAGACAACTAACCTGGTTTGGTGGGAGACAACTGCGACCAAAACAGCATGGCAAAAACACGCGATGCAGCCATTTCAGCCATTTGGGGTTCAGTGATCCGTACGGCTCTTCGTTTTTCGGCTTGAAGACAGCGATAATCTCCTGAAACAAAAATCAAAACTAGAAAATAGAACCGGGATATAAGTACTAACGTCATTCATGTTCTTGACAAAGTAGCTGCCACTGGAACCCTGAGCAATTCTCTCTGGATAGTGCCCATTGTGAATCGCACGACACGCTTCGTTGAATTTCAAAGAGATGGTTGCTCCAACCGTCGATCCGTATGCATCACTTCCTGCAATAATAACCATTTTTGTCATTCGCATTTCTATTTTCGAAATACAAACCAGCGTGCAAGAGTTCTTCATCAGAGCTGTACGGGTCATTGTACTCGTGTCTTCCTCCAAACTCGACTGTTGCGTCGTCAGTGATACTACCGAGCGGTCTGAAAATGCATGTGTCAAGGACTGTGTTTATTGTTTTTCTTTTTTATGAAATTCTTGAAAAACAAGGTATCAACAAAATACATTGCTTCGATTTCTATGCGGCACACGAATGTCTCTTTCGACACTTTAGTTTTCTGTGAATTTGTAATGTACCTGTGAAGCGGGGCAGTTTGCTCTTGTCTGCTTCTCTCGTGCTTGGTTTTCTTTCCACGAGATCCCAAAAGTCCGGCATTCTCATCACAAGTCTCGACTTCCGACTCGGATGCACCAGATGATGACATTCTGATATTGCGGCGATTAGGAGAGACAGCGGACGACTCTGAAACAGGAAAATGAAAGGGAATGAGGGAAAAAGAAGGAAAAGTGAATGTTACAGTCAATTAACTGTTGAATATCATTGCTTCGTGTAGATGGGAACTGTCTCACAGTTGCTGTGAAGTGAAAAAGAAAACTTGATCTGCCTTTCACGCGTTGCCTGATTATTGCGATAACAAATGAGAGATTGACCTCGAACAGAGGGTTTTTTGAGAAATGCAACACAGGTTGTAACAAGACACCCGGGAACATATCCCCCGACTTCAAATTTAAGCGTTTTTCTAGAAAGTTCAATTTTAAAATAGAAAGTGCACTCTGCTTTATTTTCTGATTACATTATAGGTTATTGTTAGTCTATCAACGGATTATTCTAATTTCAGCCGACAGAATCAAAAGTGAAAAACGTTTCATTACATCCTCTTAAGTAGAAAATCAGGAGGAAATGCTGATGATTGAAAAGGAAATAACGCTTTCTTTTCAGCAGATTTACACTTGAATTTTCTTTTTCTTTTGATAAGCATTTCATAATTTTCTTTTTGACATAATATTTTTTTATAGTTTTAAGCAAAACTGACATGTTTTCTTAATTATTTATTTTTGTCTCCGGTGGTTTAGCCGTTTTAGTTAGTTTTGTTTCAAAAAAAAGAAAAAAACTCACCAGAGTCGATATTTCCACTGTTCATGACGTAGAGCTCAATCTTGCTGAAAACTATCACTGTTTTTTGCCAACTATTTTAAGAAACACTTAAAAACAATGAGAAAAGCAATTAAATTAGACATTTATTTCATTAAGACCTAAGAAACGGTCACAAAACATCCTAATAGTGAGCATAATTTGAAAATTGAACTCGTTTGGTCAGAAATGTGTTCGCTAACACTATTCTCTATGAGAGAGACGTGATTAGAGGGAAAAAAAGAGAATATGAAACGAAAAAACAGCTGCGATGCATTAAACACGCATTCGTGAGGATTGTCAGCGGAGCGCATTTGCAACTGCCTCGTCCCTACGAGGAGGGTTGTTGAAAGAGCGTTGAGAGACAAGACCACCTGTCGACAATTGAGGAGAAAGATCGACTCTTTCGATCTGGTTTTCTACACTGTGAGTAGTCGGCTTGGAACAGTATGAAATGAAAAAAAAATGAAAAAAATGGTACAGAAATTGAGTACCTGACCGTACATACATACATACATGGCCTATTCCTCTTGTTTTTCAAGATGAATCACCCGCGAACAGTATGTTTGTGCAGTGCGTTGTACAGCAGCAGCACATTGATTTAGGCCCCTTCCCGTGTACAGTGTCACACACATGTTCTTAACTCGTTTCGGTCACGTTTTGCTTCATTTCGTTTTGCAATCGAGAGGAAGATCTGGGCGAGATTTGAATGTGGCCCCCTGTCTCCGCTCGTTTTCTATCATCCGATCGTACGCCATTCGCCCAGGCATTACACTGTTGGAAGGGCAAATACACACGCCGAGCTCTCTTCTCCTGCTCTCATTTGTAGTCTTTGCCGGCCCGTTTTTCTCTCCTCTACTGCACAAACACTCCCGAGACCTCGCATATCCTCAAGATCTCTTGCTATTCCCACTGCTTTTATTACTGATTCTCTTGACTTTCTTCCAGCCAAATGACAACCGGAGATGCACCGCTGGATCTTGTAGGTGTGGAAAAGATTGGGTCTAAACCAAGAAGTAAAGAGTTTTTCCCATTCGCTTATTCCCTACTGGATCATACCAAAAAGGATTACTGTTGGACGTGTCTTGAAGAAACTGTCAAAATGTAAGAGCTCAGCTCAAATGTTTTGTATTCATTCACTGATTTTTTCAGTACTTGTGGGGATTGTAAAGTCGCCAAATTTTGTTCCGAAAAATGTCAAACTTCTGGAAAATTCGACCACAAGGTAAGATGAGATGGGTAGATCTCTGATGTCTAGCTGCCGAATCCGCTCACGAGAGGTGTGCACATCGTTATTATTCAAAGAGGTAGAAGAGAGAATAAAATAGTTGGATATGTGTCGGAGAAGATATAAAATTTACAATTTTGTGTCTCATTTCTATCACCAAAAGTGAACTAGAAACTAAAAAAAGTAATGCAAGAAAAACATTAATAAGTCAATAATGTAAGAACAATAACTGCATGTAGTTTTCAGTATGAATGTGGTGGTCTCAAAAAATGTCCGGAACTCAATACAGATGAGAGAATGCTTGTTCGAATTATTGGACGTTATAAGGTAGTCAAAAAGCCCAGATTTAAATGTTAATTTTGTTATTACAGGACATTTTGGAAGGAAAAGACAAGTCAATTGAAGGTTTCTATGACAAACGGGAAAGTCAAAGAAGTATCATGCAAATTTGGGAGCATTGTGAGGATATGAAGAAAGATGAACATGCAATGAAGTCGTTTAACAGTAAACAATCATTCTAAGCCAATAACAAATGACGATTTTAGAAATTTACGACAGAGTGAAGGAGTTCTGCGATAAAGAGCATCTCATGGATGAGGAAACTGCTTTTCAATTGCATTCGAGAAACTTCATCAATCGTCACAGTATCTCCAATGTGGATTACTTAAGAGAAATTGGAAAAGGATTGTATTTGGATCTGTGCCGTTATGATCACTCGTGCAGGCCTAATGCAGTGAGTTGCTATCTTATCTCTGCTACAACCACTCGTTGAACTTGCAGATCTACAGTTGCAATGGCACCAGTGCCCATCTTCGTGCGTTGCATGATAACGTTGACTTGGATATTGTTGAGACTACTCACTACACTTACATTGAACTACCACCGTTAGTTATCAGCTGCCGATTTTGGCTACTATGTAGTTTACAGATGCAAAATTCAACGTCGTCACATGCTTAAAGAAACGTGGTATTTCGAGTGTCATTGTGAGCGTTGCGATGATCCAGATGACAATTGGCTTACTGCTGTCATTTGTCCTGTTTGCATTACAAAGTCGGAATTCCGCAAAACTGTGAAACTTCATGGACCGGAAGCGTATGCAAACCCTGAAACACTGGAAATTGTGTGCAACAGGTGTAATACCACTCTTGACAGAGTTAGTTGTTCTATTCTAACTGAAAATTCAAGTTTTTTTCTTCAGGAGTTCATTTACATGGCTCTTGATGGCATGAGGACAATCAGAAGAACTATGGAAGGAGCTGAAGATTATTCTGTTTGTGTTAACTGGACCTACCAGTGTTCATCAAGTTCTTTTTCAGACAGAACCAGTGGAACAACTTAAAGTATATCAAGGAGTTCTGCTAAGTTACGAACGTCTTCTTCCGATGTCAAATGCTTATTTCTGTCAGCTCATTGCTGCCATGATTCCACTTATTCAACAAGTCAGCATGACAAAGAAAGAGAAACTTGTTGCTTCTTTGGATCTCCATATGAAATGCGAACCATTTGTGCGCTACGTGTACCGTTATGCTCATCCATCAAAGGCAATGCATTTTTTGTAAGCTTTTCAAAAAAAAAGAGCTGATTTATAACATTTGTTTCAGGCAAATGGGTCAGCTTCACATGGAGTTGGGACATGGTCGTGACGCCGCAAGATACCTGGTTGAGGCACACAGAATTATGGACTACCTGTTTGGAAAAGATCATTTCCTCTCAAAACAAACCAAAGGATTCATGGATCACGCTCTTGGCAGTCTAATGCATTTCCAGAAAAACTTTGTGAACATTCTAGAAAAGGCGCCGGAAGCCAAAAAAGCATTGGAGGAGCGGTTGATGACTAATGAGGAGAAGAAGGCTTTGAAAGAGGGCGAGAAGAGCAAGAATAAGAAGAAAAACAAGAATAAGAATAAGAAAAACGGTCAGCAACATGTTCTGGAACAAAAGAACAACGTCGTATTGGATGATGAGCTGGGAGATCTTCCTGAGCTGGTCTCTGACATGTAACCGCTCCGTTATTTCCAGAATTCATGTTTTCCAGTTATAATGTACCTTCCTACTAACGATTGCTAGTCTAACTTATCGAATTGAAAACGTTCTGTTCCGTTTTTCATTTTCGTATTTCTTTTTCTGTTTTTTTTGTCTAATTGTTTGAATATAAATGAATTTCTTTGCAAACCAGAATGTTTCACCTATAAAGCAAGCAATGCGTGTTTTTCTTCATGTTGCCACAGTTTTTCAGCAAACGGGTGCTGCTTCTTTTCTTGGGATCGAAAACCATCAGACGGGGAAGATGACTGTGCGTCTGGTCCATTGTCACTCGATTCAGAGAGAAAAATGAAAACGAGAAATTCTTCAAAAATGACTCAATTCCAGTGGGCTACGGTAAAATTTTTCTTGGCAAAGATGAAAATGTTGATTAGGAAATAAAAAAAAACGCGTTCCAAGTTTTCAAAAAAAGCTTTGCTGTAGCTGCTCAATTTTTCAAATAAATTTCAAATGTATTTCTTAGTCAAGACTTTGGTTTCATTCTTTTTTTGGATTTTTTATTATTGTCCCAAATGCGCAAATGAAGCCGTACGTGAATTGTCGGCCACAAGTGCAAGCATCCACATTCATCAGCATCAGTTAAACGGCTTCCGAGCGGAAATTGCATTTTTATTCTTTATCACTTTGTATCAATCCAAACAACTTTGAAGCTCCCTTCCCTAGTTCTGCACTTTGGGCACAAAAAGACCTTTGCCCTTCCATCATTTTTTTCCTTTCCATTCTATGATTTGCTTTCCATCTCATATCAGAGACAATAGCGTTTCTCCATTGTTGTTCAGGAAACAAGCATGAAAAGAAGCTGTGTCTTAGGGAGGCGTGACCGTCGTTCCTTTCAAAAACTGTTCCTTATTTAAAGAACCGTTGCAGATAACATTTAGATTAATTCTGCAATGGGACACTACATTGTCATTGGCGGAGGTGGATATCTTGGTGCTCATCTGATTTCTATGCTCCAAAAGAATGGATGCAAACGGAGAATTATTGTCGTAGACCCATATCCAAGGAAATTCAAGACAGTACAGTTCGACTCAGAATATGTAACGTTCAGAGAGGTAAGTTAACTGCATATTGTCAATATTCACAATTTTACTTTTCAGGAATCTTTTCTTGACAAAGACGTTCTTGACAGTGTACTCCCAGGAGCTGCTGCAGTATTTCACCTTGCTGCCGTTGGCCACACTGGGCATAATGCAGTGAGATTGAGATTTATAGATTTTCGAATTAAAGTTCAAGTTTTCAGTGCGATTCAAAACTTATTCACGATTTCAACGTTATTGGAACTAAGCAACTCGTCGAAAAGTGCAAGGAACACGAGGTCAAACGGTTTCTTTACGCATCAAGCGTCGCGGTCGCATTTGTTGGAGAACCACTTGATAATGTCACTGAAGATGAACAACTTCCCGACCCAGACAAAGTAAGGAAATCCTTTTTGATTGTTTTCTAGTTACAACTAATTCAGTACTTGAATGCATATTCCGCTTCAAAAGCACAGGCAGAAACTTATGTCCTTTCTCAGTCGACAGAAAATTTCAAGACGATCGCGCTGAGATTCCGAGCGATTTATGGACCAGAAGACCCGAACGTCACAGAAAAAGTTGCAGTAAGGGCTGCTGAACTGTTTTGAAATGTAAAAAAAACGCTCAGAATCTAATTAAAAAAGGGATGTTCATTGGTCTGATCTCAATTCATGGACGGGAACCTGTTTCCTTGTCTAGTAGTGCTATCAACTGTGCATACGCATTTTACCTTGCTGATATGGTTCTTCAAAACCCAGATGGACCGCATGGAAGGGTATCTGAATAGATATCAATTATAAATGAAACATGGTAAACTTCAGGCGTATTATATAATGGATCACAACCAAAAAGGCCAGTTCAGTTTCTGGAACCCACTCATCAAAGCGTTGGGAAAAGAACCTCCGAAGATATACATCCCTTACTGGCTCGTCAAGTTCTTTTTGCCATTTTACGAGTTCAACTGCTACCACATTGCTAAAACAGCACCAATCATGACAATTTTTGAACTCGCTATTCTTGCGATGGATAACACTTACAGCATTCAAAGAGCAAGAGATGAGTTGGGATATGAACCGATTGAGTGTCAGATGGAAGCTGTGGCAGAGTATCACGATGCCCAAGAAAAAGAGATGCAACGTCAGATGAAAGAGATTCAGACACTGGAACCTTCTAGGTATCACAACTTACAACTTCTTGGATACTTTGCCCTAGTAGTCACTATAATTTCATTCTTACTTATGTATCTATATTGACTTCTTTGTCCATTTTGATGTATATAGGCACCAGAACAGTGTATCAAAAAACGCAGCCGTCTACTTGCAACAATCAAATTTGTTTTACTGTCATTGAGAATAAAGGTTTTTTCTTCAGTTCCCATATGATAGAAGATTTTACAAATTAAAAGTGAACTATTTTCTTGTGACATTCATCAAGGTTAAATGCATTTCTCCTAATGCCACCCAACGAATTGATAAGCGTTGCACTTTCTGACCGGGTTTCTACTGCGGGGAAATGCGATCCAATCGACATTCACTTGATTGTTCCAACACAAGAACACAATTGCAATATTCTTTTTTCTCTGGCCAAATTCTCTTACTGATTTTATTCACACGGAGTCGAGATGCATTACGTGATTATTGGAGGCGGTGGATTCCTAGGTGCTCACTTACTGGCAGCCCTTCACAAAAACGATGTAACTATGAAATGCGTCGTTGTTGATCCTTTTCCGAAACTGCACACTTTTAAGACTATCCATTTCAATTTAGACAATGTTACTTACGAATTGGTAATTCTCAACTCCACAAGTAAACAATAGCAACATTTCTGGTATTGCAGGGTTCTTTTCTTGATGCTGACGTTCTCGATCGCGTTCTGCCCAACGCCGTCACAGTCTTTCATCTTTGTGCCATTGGACATACCGGTATCTATGGAGTAAGTGACATTTAACTTTTATTTTTATTTTTGTGGTTTTTAGGGAAATCAGTACAAGCAGTTGGTCTATGATTTCAATGTAATCGGAACAAAGAAACTAATAGAAAAATGCAAGTACTACAAAGTTAAACGGTTCATTTATTCTTCGAGTGTTGCCGTGAACTTTGTGGGAAAAGCATTCCACAATTTGACTGAAGATATTCCATTACCAAACCCTGAAGACGTAATATTTCTGATGGAAAATAAATGTTTTTTTAGTTTTTCAGTACATTGACACTTACTCACGAACAAAAGCAGAAGCGGAGACTTTTGTATTATCAGAGTCTACGGACTCTTTTAAGACTACTTGCCTCCGTTTTCGAGCTATTTATGGGCCGCAAGATGTTACAGTTGCTGAGAAAGTTGTAGTAAGTGTTCTCAGGTTTTCTTAACTGTTTCCATTTTGAGAGAATTGTAAAAAATGGATGGTTCCAAGGGAGAATTTCCCGTCACGGAAGAGAATCGGTGTCTAACATGTGCGCTGGAGAAAATTGCGGGATGGCTTTGAATCTAGCAGATTGCGCACTTCAGAAAACAAACTGTAAACATGGGCAGGTATCAAACATAAAAAAGTTATTTGACTATTCAAAGGGTTGAGGTCTATTTCATTCATGACGGATGTCATATTGGACAATATTCGGTGTGGTCTCCTTTGATCAGAGCACTTGGAAGAAACCCGCCAATGTTTTCGATACCATATCAATTAGTCTACTCGCTGACTCCTCTCATATCTTGGTTTTGTTTTGAAATTCTTAACTGTGAACCACCAATGACGCAATTCGAGTTGGCTATACTGGCAAATGACAATACTTACTCCATTGAACGTGCTAAGAAAGATCTTGGTTATGTTCCCGAGCAGAATCTTTTTGCAAAAGTGCTGCTTCGAAGCAGAAAATTTCATAATTTGTATATTCCAGACTGTTGAATTTTACAAAAAACAAGTCGAGATATCCCACGAACCATTCATCTCTACTTCCGATGTCTACTACATAATGTATTTGATACTTGCTATTTCTTTTTTCTACTTATCTGTATTCTGCTTATCATTACTATTCTATTGAAAGTCTGACCTGCTGTTTGAATAAATTATGACTATCGTTTTTGTAATTAATTGATTAGCACCAACAGGTACCTGGCTTTATCGTTTCGACCACCCTCTCTGTTTCATAAAATGGTTTTCAAATACCGTTCTCATCGTTCCCGGGTAATTTGCACTTTGTGAAAATGTCGGTGTGCAAGTGCGCGAAGTGCAAACGTAGATGGGCGCGCGTCGCACAAATTTTTCATCTTTGTTTTGAAAAACACGTCGTGCTCTAATTATTTTTTTCGTTTTTCTATATGACTTAGTTTTTAACAAAATTCATTCTTCTAAGCATTGAATCATTAAATTATTCGATCTGCATGTAATCATCGTATTGTTACGAAATTATTTTGTTTTTCGTCTTGTTGATCCGAAAAATGTGTCATTTTCACAGTTTTTTTTCTTATTTCATGAACTTTGGTCTTCGTTCTAGTATAAAAAGCGTGTATTGTTTCATTTCATTGCAGATCTCCGATGGGGTGCCCCACCAGCATTCAAAAACTCATGAAAGTCATGAAAACTATTTTTCGTACTGTTTTTGCTGCTTCATTTGTGCTCTTCGTCGGATGTGGTGAGTGATAAGGGATTTTGATAGAGTTGAAGTGTTCCGTTCAGAGTATATAAAGTATTCTCGCAACCTTCCATTCTTACCTCACAAAGTAGGTTCGAATACCTCCTGTGTTCTGATTGATATCGTCCTTTTGAACCATCCGGAATGTGGAGTTGCAAACATAATAAACCAATTCATTGCACACATTGCACAGGTAATTTTTTTTAATTCTTGAAAAAGGTTGATAATTCCAGAATTGGACCGTTTTAATTGTTCTCTCTATCCTCTTCGTGAGTCTTGTTGTAAATATGATTCTGTTCTTCCGCGGGCTTCTCCTGGCGTATGTTGTCAGAACAGGTTGGATCGATCTGACACCTATGAGTCATTTCAGAGTCACCCTCACAAAATGGGACAGATGCGAATGCAAGAAAAATGAACTTCTCTGTGTCAAAACAATCGCTCTCTATTTCTCAATTGCTATTTATCTAGCTGGAAGTTTCATTGATTACGGTAAGTCAGCACATATTCAATTTTGAAAAACACACTGTGTTCCCTCAGTGCAAGAAGAAATGACCGACATGCCGATTATTATCTTAGTCATGGTGCTGCACCTTCTCATCGACTTCATTTCGTTGTTTTTTGACCCAATATTTGGCAAATCGACAATCAAAATCTTGATACCAATTGACGAACACATCAATTACACAGCTAAGAACTCATGTAGTCATGGAATTCTGATGTCATCAGAACCACCAGTGCCAATCTCGATGAGCATTCTGCCGACAGTGCAGAAGGAACATCATTATGCGTCCGTTCGTGTGGCCAAAGAAAAACCGCTGTTTGCTTCAAATACTGTGATTGGAAACATTAACGACACAAACGACTACGCGAAAGTATATTCCCGTCATGAGACTGCTGAACAGATACTGGAGAAAGCTGTTCTTGAAATGAATCAGCTCTGCGATCAATTTCTCGGACAAAGTGAATACGCGACCATTGATAATTAGTTCTTTTAATAATATATTTTTCTTTGTCTGTATCAATTCCAATTTTTGTATTTTTTTCCGATTAAAATCTACGACAACCTTGCCTTTTTTTATTTTTCAATCAATTATTTTTCATTCAGTGTTCTTTGTATTTTTAATACTTACTAAATATTCATGTGTGTTTCTCAAAACAAAGTTTCAATAAAGTACATTTTTTTCCTGTTTTCAAATCTGAGAAAAATATGAAAAAAAAACCATTTCGTCGTCTGTTGCCAGTGACCGTTCGTATCTTTTGTGAAGGACCGAAAAGGTCAACTTTGTTGGCTAGCAAGTCAATAAAAGGGCGAAAAGGAAAACGTCTAGAACCTCAGAAAGTGTCTGAACACTCTGTCAAAATGTGATGTTGGCATGGAATCAAGTTTCTCCAACAATCTTCAGCCTTAGAGAGCATCTTCGGCACTCCGCTCAAATGGGAAACCATTCGTCACTGCTTTTCGATTGGTTTTTTCTTCTTTTTTTTCGTTTAGTCGAAATTTATTGTTTTTTCCCGCTGAAAGTGGAGGTGGTTGAAAAAAAAAAGAGAAGAAATGTTCTTTCAAAATTTGAAAGGATTTCTATTTGCGTTTTCAAGAAATTGATGTATTTTTTGAAACAAAAAAGGAAATGCTAATTCTGCAAGTTCATGTCTTCATAAATTGTTCGATGCATCGCTCCAATTCGACAAAAGCGCGCAACAGTTTAGTTCTCCTTTTCTGTTCAAATCTTTGCGGGTCACTCACTATCTGTGGCAGTTTCATCACTTCTCCACGAATGTGTCTCATTTGACAGATTCGTCTACTCATATCAGATTTCGTTTTTCGTTTATTTCCATTTCCATCATATGCTACAGTCGTGATGCTTCCTACCAACACGTCGTTCGTGTACAACTGCAGACCCATAACAATATTAGATTCAGTTTCGTTTGCCTCGTGGAAAATTATCAGTGTTTGAAACCAGTTCTAATGCTTGTCAAAGCAGTGAACATGCGACTACTTGCGTACAACCGCCAGCCATAATCATCTGGACAAAAGTTGTAAATTCAAAAGTGAGCCCCCTTATTTTCGAGTCAATATGCCTTTATGCGACCTCGGTGTGTTTGCCATCCAATTTTGTCATAAAACAGCTTTAGCTGAATAGTTGAACTCGAAATCCCATTTTAACAATGCTTTCTTTCTTCGTCCTTTTCATTTTCATTTTTCATGATCGAGCAAGTCGATAAGTTATTTTTCACCTCTCAAAGATTGTCTGCCTATCAAAATGATAACTTTTCTTCCATATCAGAAAAAGTCGGTGTTTGAGTGTTAGAAGAAAAGTTGCAGCTGAAACAATTATCTTCGCACCCAACTATCCAATTTCTTCTTTCCGTTTAATTCCTTATCACTTTCACAGTTCGAGAGCAGTCTATTGGCCTGAAGGCTGTCATTCAGGCAACCAGTGAACTTTTTATCGGCCGTCTCTGCTATTGATGCCATTGTTGACATTTTCCTTATATATGTATATATTGTCTTGACCCTTTTCAGAAGAAAACACTTCCCAACTCTTTCCTCAACACCTTTCAAAATGCAAAGTCTCTCTCAAATGCTTTCTCCGGTTGGTTTCCGTGTTTATCTATCATCAAATTGTTATTGTTGCAGCTGAAGAATTGTGGACCGAACAGTTCAATACAAGAAAGTACGCAACGCGATTCACCTGGGATGATGGACTTCCAGACACCACTGAGCATCATGATTCCAAATGATTATGACACTGTGACAAACCAGGTGAAATTCGAAAAAATGAGAAACTTAAATTAGATGCACTCTCCAGATTTAAAATTTTGAGAACAATGAAATAATTGTTTTAACGTTTTTTTTCAGAATTTTGATTACCCCTTCAACAACGGTCAAACGGATCAAGTGTGGCTACAAACGGTTTGCTCTTCAGTTGAAATCTTTCCAATTTTTTTTTGTTTATAGTTCAACCAAGAACCACTTCTCACTTCAAAATCTCCTGAGGATGACAAACTGACATCCTTGAACATGCACCTTGGTAACCAATACACTTACCAAATGAACGACATGGAACCTGGAACATATGAACAACTCAACCCTGCTTGCCTGAATGACCCGTATGTTGCTCAAACAGTTCATTGTTTCCACAAAGGTTTATATTAATTTTCAGACGAGTCAACTATGATACTTTCACGTACCAACCAGCCCAAGTGCAGCCGTTCAAAGATGCGTACTACCAATATGCATACGACCAACCAAAAATCGAGAGAACAGCAATTCGTCACAAGATGGAAGACGGCGAGGATATTGGCCCTGAGGCAAAGCGTCATTGTGGCGAATCGAGCACTGAGAACGGACAGAGAGTGATTGTTCAAGAAACCGCCAGTATGGGAAACATATCGAACATGAACGATAGCGAAAGGGACGGATATAAAACGAATTGACTGCCTGCTCGTCCTTTCATTTCTCATTGTTCCGTTCCTTTTCTCTCCTTTTTTTACACTCTCAAACCCATTCTCTGCCTGTTTCCGTTCAGTTTTCTGTTTCCTTTGGAACGTCTATTTTCTATTCGAAATCAGTTTTTTTACAATATACTGCCGTTTCCCTATTTTCTATATTATGATACGTTACACTACAGCCAATTTTCGATTCATTTTTTTTATTTGCTGCGTTTATTTTGGCGATCATAAACATTATTCACGTTCCAACAAAAATGTTTTTTTTTCAAATAAAAAATAATGGTCAAAACGTCAACCTATAATTTACACGAAATAGTGTCAACAACCCCACTCCGTACGGCTTCTCAATTTGAAAGCGTTTCAAGCTCTCCTCTTTTTTTTATATGCACTCAGCACATGGAACCGGTCCATAAAAGGATAATACTGGCGACTTTTGGCGAGTACTTACTTTCACATTAAATGGTTATAAAGCCCAACGAGGCATTGGCACACTCACTTGTTTTTGATAGGTTTTCGGCAGCGAATTGCAGCTGAAATTGAGAATGATTTTTTGATGCTTGCTCTTACTGACCCAGATTCGAGATTGAGAGAGAAAGGGAGCAAAGTAATGAGAATTCGCTGCATTCGTTTTTGGTCTCACTTTTTGTGACCTTCCCTGCCATAGGGAGCTCTTTTTTTCTCCAAACGAACCTACTTCTCATTTTTCCACATTTCTCATTCAGAAGTGTCTCGACAACATTTTCCGCAACATTCTCCTTCTTTTCCAAGAGTAAAACTACTAAAATGTCAGTTGAGGTAACAATAACTCTGTTTTAAAGAGAATTGTTAAACTTTTAATATTTCAGAACAAAGGAAAAGTACTGAAAAGAAGTCATCCAGATAAAGAAGACGGTTAGTTGTTTATTGAAAACAAATTAAAAATCAAACAACACTTTATTTTAAGATCAGCATGTGAGACAAACCGAGCAAATGCTCACAAACGTCATCAACGCTCTAGAAGCACAAAAAGACGTTCAGGGACAAACTGGCAGCAAGGAAAGCGACACGTGTTTATCCGAACAGGTAAGATTGTCGCAAGGTCCATATTGTGTTCAAATCTTCTCTTTTTAGGGGGCCGTTCCGCCACCAAACACTCCGTGTACCAAAGACTAACGAAACGGCCGTCAATCTCTATTTAGAGACACAATCAACATTGTCAAGTATTTCATAAAGATTTCAAAATTTCCACGTCGTTTTAAATAACCCACACATTTTAAACCTTTTTCATTTTTTCGAAATGTATTTTATGTGCGCTTTTGTTGTTTTTTTTAATAATTCAAATAATGACAAACAAAATAAAATAAATTGAATTTGAAGAGTATTTTCTCTAAACAATTATTTTGTTTGTTTCAGCAAAAACGAGGCAGACGCACGACTAAAACTATAAGGAAAATAGTATTGCGAAACTAGCTTCAATTAATATGTTTTTTCTCCTTTTCCTTCATTGAGTCTGCGTTTCTTGTTGTCAACAAATGTTCTTAATGGATCACGAGCTGAATTTGAAGATTTGAAATCACGGGCTTCGTTTAATGTTTTTTCAGTGTTCTCGTCCTCTTTTTGTTCTCACCTTGTTAAAATTTACTTTTTTGACACATTTCGAAATTTGCCAAGACAGAGACAAGGATTGTTTGTTTTTCCGTACATTCGGTAGAATTTTGACTTTTTTTAATGTTTCATGTTTATAATATTTGTTATTACTTTCAAGGCTTCCAATTGTGCGCTATTGTGAACCCTCTTAGTAGATTTGCTTAATTTTAGATTTTTGTTTTTTAACGATTTCCTTGTTGTGAATAATTTAAAATTGTATTTTCTCACATTCTAGCACTGCTCTCAAATCGCCAGCAAACCCCTTATCTCCGATTCTTCAACGCAGCAGGACAAGTCCGCAAAATGTCGTCAAATAGTGTGCCTGCAAACAAAGTGTCGTCACCGAGAGGTAACCTACCTAGTTTAATGAACACAGCAGTCAATAATGACGAAATCTTTCGTTTTTATACCCTCCGCACCGTTCGAACGTACAAATGAAACATATTTCCAGTAAAACGACCCGAAAACGTCAGCTTCCGGAGTCTATGCCCGACACAAACGGGCATAGTTATGTGAGTTTTCATTCATTACACAAACACAATCGATATATTGCAGGCCTTTGCGCCGCCAAGAAATCGGCACAATTTGGCAAAACTTAACCTGGCCGGATTGCGAAATCCGGAACCTGACACTTCAAATGAGAACAGCATGAATAGCTTGTTAGTGATAAATAAATACATTAAATAACAAAAATCATAACTATTAGGGACTATGTACGAAAATATTTGTCAAACACTCTTGTTCTACCTCCCGAAAACGAAGAACATGAATTTGTGAGGGACCATTTGCAAGAAATGGAAATACTGGGCCAAGGGAGTTTTGGAATTGTACGAAAGATGCTGCATCGACCAACGGCGCTTGAAATGGCTGTGAAAGTGAGTTTTTCGTAATACAAACAGGAATAAAATCAGATTCGTAGAAAATTACTCTCATCAACAATGGTCCTGACGATGCTTTCAACAAGTCAATGCAGAGATTCCGACTGGAAGTAGAAGCGACAAAAGCTGCGAGTAATTGTGATGAAATAGTCAAATATTTTGGAATAACATTTCACGAAGTAAATTAGATTTCTCTGAGCAAACTTCTCAACATTAAGTTTAGGGTGACGCGTGGATGTGCATGGAATTGATGGATCTCTCGCTCGACAAGGTCTACATGCTCAGTCATGACATTGTGAAAGTAGTCATTCCCGAGCAAGTTCTCGGCGCTGTTGCTGTTGCGGTAAGTACGCCATCACGTTTTCCAACAAGCATACTCAATACATAGACTATCCGAGCATTGGAACACCTTAAAACAACTCATCACATTATTCACAGAGGTTCGCTTCACACAATGTTTTTGATACTATTTTCACACTGTAAATTTAAGATATCAAGCCGTCTAACATTCTGCTGGATCGGAAAGGCTGCGTGAAACTCTGTGATTTTGGAATCTGTGGATATCTTCAAAATTCCGTCGCTCAATCATTGGACGTGGGATGCAGACCGTACATGGCAGTAAGTTGATTTTTTTGTTTTGATGAAACGTAGAAGAACTAGAAACTAGAACATGTAAAACATGTTTCTTTAGCCAGAACGTCTCGCTCCAAATGGAGATGGATACGACATCAAATCTGAAGTGTGGAGCCTTGGCATAACAATGGTGGAAGTGGCCAATGGAAAATATCCTTACGACGGATTTATGAATGCACCGATTCTCGATCAAGTTCGCATGGTCGTTTACGGCGATCCTCCGATACTGCATTCGGATCACAATATTTCGATCCCAATGAAATCCTTCATTGCTCAATGGTAAGAGAAAATTATTTTTTTTGACAGTTTTTTATTCTATTTTTGCAGTACCGTGAAAGATCGTCAATTTCGAGCAAGTTTTGATGATCTGAAGCGAACAATGATATTTCGAGATTACTCCAGAGGAGATCACAAACTTATCGTTGGAGAATTTGTTCTTAACATGTACAGTCACCGGTTCCGTTTACCCTTTGCACAGTTCTGAGTTTTAATTTTTTAGTTCTACATACATACTTTATTCATATCAGCACCCTTCTTTTGTTCTCTTCTTTACAAGTCCCATCTATTGTTGCCTCTATTTGATTTTTCTAGTTTTTCGATCTTTTGTCTTACTATTTTTTATGTGTCAGCATTGAAACCGTACATTCTCTAGTCAGCCCTACCCTTTTTGTGATGATACCCTGATTCATGTGATTTCCAATTTTTCTAGGTTTTTGGTTCCGTTCTAATCAGTATGCTGTGCATCACTTGTCATTGGTATACACATGAAACTCGAGTGACTCATTTGTTTGCCACTGCTATCTTCTTTTTCGTTTCCAACTCACGTTTTGATATTGATAATAAAATATGAAATACATAACACGTTTCACACTGACCGTTGTTGTTTTGAAACATTCGGTTATTATGAATGCGACACTCGGACCGCACGGAAAGAGGTCAAGATATCCGCGACGACGCAAAACAGTTGGGACACAAAGAAAGATAAACGGAAGGGAAAAGAAGCAAAGTTCTTGGATCGTTCCTTTCGAACATTCAATCGATCGGAATGCGTCTTTTGTTTTTATTTTGTCTGGCTATCTTGCTAATTAGCGTTGAGGCGTCTCGTAAGTGTTTTCTCCTTTCCCGAGTGCCAAGTAACAGAACTGTTCAGTTCAATGCTTCAATGTTCATCCCAGTCATGCTGTATCAAACTCCGACGCTATTGCTGAATTGTTCCATGTAACAGCCGGAGAATGTCTCAACTATTGTATATCACAAGCAGCACAGAAAGGAGTAGAATTGCGCTGTGAATACTTGAAAACAGTTTGTTCTTTTAGGATGGTTGTGTTTCTGTAGTATTCCACAGGAAGTTCAACACATGTCAACTGTATGGGCATGATGGCACTTTCAAGGGAGCCGAAGTAGTGTACCTTGAAGAGCACGACTTCTACATTCGGAGCAGCTGGGATGGTCCATGCCAAGACAAAGTTGTTCCTAGCAGAGGATATCGACAGAGTCTACAACAACTGCAAGGGTTGCAGACCAACTCTTTCCCCCAGTTCGAACCAATTCCTAACGTTCCACAAGTCAGAAAAACTAAAACTTCATTGAGAACGCTAATCTATTCCAGTTTGCCGATTCACAGTTTCCAGCAGAGCCAATACCACAAGAAATTCGGGACAATGTGAGGAAAGCACCTGTAAACTTTGAGAACGTTCTCCAAGAAGAAATTGAAAGACAACAAGTTGAAGATGACTTGGACAATGAATATATTACTACTACGGTTGCTCCAAAAAAGAAAATTACTCCTGAAATCATGACAACGTTCAAGAATCCTACTCACAATTATAGTAAGTTTTCATTTTTTTCAAAATCAAACAACAACAAAAACGAATGCCTGCTGCTGGAATCGAACCAGCGTCGCCACGGCCACAACGTGGAGTACTAACCACTATACTAAGCAGGCCGAGAGAAACTGCCGCCGTTTGCTTTTATCTCTCGGCGTCTTGCCGAACTTTCAGGCGTCTGACAAGAAACATTGCTTGCAGAGTGCTTGAAGGGAGAGAAACTCGCATACTTCTTGGTTTACGGAAGCAGATTACAAGCGAAACAGCTACCACAAAGGCTGAATGGAGTGGATCAGAGCAGTTGCCTTATGTATTGCAGTCAGAATATTGTGAGTGAAAAAGGAATAATTAGAACAAATAAAAGAAATGCATCAGAATGCTATTGGACAAAACATTTCATGTTATTCTCTCAACTACGAACCAACGAATGAAATTTGTGAAATGTATGGAAAACAAGACCGGGAACAAGAGACATGGGCTCCTTTGGCAATTGATGAAGAGCACACTTTTGCAGACAAATTCTGCATCGAAAGTTAGTACTTTGTCTTGTTTTTTTTAAACTATAATCAACATTTAAGCAAAAAATGATTGTGAAAGTGAGACTTTATACCCTGTTCATTTGTACAAAAAAATGACCAAGGGCATTATTGTTCAAATCCCTGGCTTGAACTCAAAAGTAGCCTGTTTGGCTGAGTGCATTGACAACAAAGACTGCAAGGTAGACCTCTCAGCGTTATTGTTTCAAAGTATTTTTCAGGCAGTTTCCTACAAGAATGGAATGTGTGTTCTCCATTCTGCTTCCCCAGCAGACGACTACTCCTTGCTGTCCGAAGGAAGTGGAAAAACTATGGTTATAGAGAACGGTTGTCATGTTTCTAACAGACAAAAGAGCGAACAAGTCAAATCTGTTGATGGTTACAAAACATATTTGTGAAAAGTAGTCTGACTGAGGTGTTTTAGCATCGGAGCAATTGGAGACTTCCTGGCAAGAATGGAGTCTGTGTCAGTATGGAGTGAAAGGAAGGAAAATGCGAGTTCGTCAGCGAGAATGTGATGATTGTGACGAGGATTTGCAGGTAGAAGAATGCTAATAAGCATCTTTGTTTTTTTCATTGTTGTACATATTAAAGTTGTTCTAATAAAACATTTTTTGTACGCGTTCAAAGTCTGTATTTTTGTCGAACCGCAGTGCAGCCGAGACGACGCGTTTTCTTCCCGGGAAGTCGGCTTTGAGAGGACTTAGCCATGCAGCTTTTGTCTCTTCAACTCGTCCGATAAATCAAGAAGTGTGTCGAATACCCGTTTTAGAATCTCACCTAGAGATCCAATCATTGTTTCCTCTCGAGATTTTATTGACCCCGATTGGCTACCTAGCGGGCTTCTCCTCCGACGGATTTTCCACGTACAGGAAGCATTAATCAACGTTTACGATGAAGAATCGACTCATACTTTTTCTGGCACTTGCCACTGTAACATTTTGTGATGATTGTAAGTTTCCTTTGTTTTTATTTTCTTTCGAATATTTTTTTAGTCCGATCATGCTTCAAGAGAGTGGTCCGGCGGTCAATTGGCAACTATGCGCCAATAGCGGAGTACCGAAGAACAGCTCTCACCATGTGCACTCAACATTGTATAATGGCGGCCGGAAATGGACCAGATGGAGTGAGAACAAAACAATTTAAAATGTTTCTTAAAACTTAAAGATTCAGGGTTCTATTTGCAAGGCATTTACTTATGAAGTTGAAAGCCAACTGTGCAAACTCTATGATAATGATGGTCACAAAGTAATTTTTTAATAACATATGTATGTATTTCTCATAGTCTTTTTTAGATACCAGCTGTTATTCATCCAATTATTGGAGTTGACATATTCTACAGAATATCTGACATGGGCGAGTGTGCTGGACCAATGTCCGGGCAGCATATGAATCCAAACTTTGTGAAATTAAACAAAAACAATTTGAAAGGCTCCATTTCGAAAAATAGTTTGAGCAAACCATTAGATTTGCCAAATCCAGGGTACAACTTTTATTGTTTCACTTTGTTTCATCCGTTTTTACAGAAATGATCAGTTCATGCAAAAAACCCGTGCACTTTCATCCCCTTTGTACGTTTTTCCAGTTTTCCCTTTCTGCTGCATTAATTGTATTTTTAGGTTGAAAATGGAACATTTGGATGAGGTGTTGAGATCAAAGTTGAAGGGGGAAGATGCGCTTGTGCCGATGTCGGAAAAGGATGCAGAAGCGAGAAAGCAGTTCGAAAAGACCGGTATGTTGTCACTGTATCCCTTATTTTCTCTTCCCACGTTTTTTGGTTTTTGGTCAGATTGGTATCCGGAATGTTGAGATCAAAATGATTGTCGGGATTGCAACAAATAGTGTCTCTTGGGACTCTTTATGCAAACCTAGAAAGCCAAACCCCGAAATAAAAATAGAAACTCAAGAAAAAACTTTTGCAGACGGCCCATTGAAATGCAAAACATCCAGTGGATATTACGTAGTTGTCGGCAATGAGATCGTCTTGCCGATAAGCGGTGGAGATGTACGAGTGTATAATGAAGTGGAACAGGGAGATTGCGCCAAGTACTGCAGTGAGAACAAAGTGAGAACAAGCAACTTATCCATTGCAAATCTTTGTCTTTAAAGGGTCCCGACGGATCTGAGATCAGTTGTCGCTCTTTGAACTACTTCCCTATGGACCGGAAGTGCGAGTTGTACGGAATACTCGCAGAACCACATGGAACTGGAAAACTTTTGGAAAACGAGAAGGTCATCTACGCTGAGAAGTTCTGTCTTCCAGGTAATGGATTATTCAATCTCGAATTCCATTTCAAATCAATAATTAATTCAGAATCTCCATTTGTGTGTCAGGACGATGAAATTTTCATTCTGCATGTTCAAAAAACACTGTCAAAGCGTCGGCGGATTGCTACCAAAGCAGCGAACTCAATCACCGATTGTCTCCGTCAATGCTTGGAACATGAAGACTGCAGGGTTTTTATCCAACCAGCTATTTAGTCAACTCAATAGTACATTTTAGAGCTCTGTTTTCACATCTGGCTCCAAAAAATGTGACCTTCACAACGTTGACATTTCGACAGGCGATTACGCCCGCGATTCGGACCAAGAAACCGTGTTGATTGAGAACGGATGCAGGCGGAAAGGTGTAAGCCCGAAGAGGAGGAACTTAGAATCCCTTTCAGTGAGCACACCATGAAAACACAATCTTAGATTTGTTATTCAGAAAATACTCGACACTTCCTCGTCGGTTTCGTCAGCAGAGTCCGAAGGTTGGTCCGGATGCGATTATAAAATCGACGGCAAGAGAGTCAGAGTAAGCTTGTTTTTTTTGCTACATCTTGGCATAAGTGGTCCAATTTCATGCCTAATTGAGAGTAGAGCACTTGTGAACATTGAGTGGGCATTAGGACTTCAAATATCTTTGTATTTCATCTGTTTTTCTCGTTTTTTTTTCTCATGTTTCCTTTTTTGTAGGTCCGCACGAGCGACGATGGAGAGATGGAGACTGAATCTTGCTAATGCGCACTCAACGTCCCAAAATCTGAAAAACAAGCTCAAGTTTGTGTACATACGTAGCTAATAAGATACTAAGTCAGAATGTAATAATAAAGTATTTAATAAATTAACGTGCTACTTTATTAACCATATCATTGGAAAATATGTGTTATTTCGCAGCAGAAAAATACAGAAACAGTGACAGTTGCACACGGGATGGATGGAAAACGGATGGAAAAAAGGACAGGATGGGAAACGGACAAAAGACAATTGGAAACAAAGTTATGCACTGTTTGTTTGATGGAACTGAGATCCGCCAAGACATTGACAGATAGGATGGATTTGTGCTGTCAAAACACGTAGAACGACTACAATCGGGAAGGAGAACTGGTTGGGGTCGGGAGAAAAAAACGGGGGAGAATGGTCGGGAGACATTGTACAGACTCATGGAAGATTGATTGGAGCGAAAGTGTTGATTGGAACACGCTCTTGAGCCTTTTCCTGAAAAAAAGACAAATGGATTAGATGGGATTGACTCCTTCCAGTTTAAATGTTTTCTATTCTTAGAATATACATATAGACTCCGTCTTCTTCTATTTCTCATTCTGGGAGACAAATGTGCGTGCGCGTTTGTTTTTGATCGATGGTGTCAGAAGTGACTTAGCAGAGGCTCATCTCTTTTTCAAAAATTGTTCATGGAAAAGAGCAGTTCGTGAGAGAAAGAGGGAAGAAGGAAGAAGGTCACAAGTTTTTTTGCACCTTCTTTGCAATTTTTTGCAGGTCCCATCTTCCCAATGTTCTCTGTTGCTTTGAGATTTCATATTCAATTTAAAATCCAAGACGCAAGATTTTTGCACTTGAAGCGGAAGTTATGCGTCAATCGACTTAGGCAAAAATTGTGTCTCGCCTATTTTTCAGTTCGTTATCCGCTAAATTAGATCTAGGGACGTGCAAAAGGCTCAATTTCATTTTTTGGATTTTTGGTTCTAACATCAGTTTGTCCTTGAAATGCTAGTAGACCAAGATGTGTGGCAATCTGAGACTCTAGGGACTTGGTTTCTGAAAAACTGACCTTCTTGATGTAAACCATTGAGCGGAAGACGAAGTAGATAATTACACCAATGATGAGAAGACAGACAAGAACCATGAGAGCAAGAAGCTCATTGCGTAGAGCACTCTCTGCAACATTTTCAGACTCAGTAAATGTTTGATTTGTTGTTCCCATAATTTTCATGATCTCTGTTGGAGTTGCAGTTATGATTGCCTGGGTGGTGGTGAGTTTGAATGGAACTAAACGAGTGGCATGAATACGTGGAATAGCAGTGGCAGGAGAAACGCGCATCAGGTTGTGTTGAGAACTGGGAGTGACGCGAACCCGAGCCATCAAGGTGATTATAGAGAAAGAGCCACGTTTCTCTTTCTTCAGTCAGATGGATGTGAGAAATGATAGAAATGAGCAGAGATAATAGAGGGTAAGACGGAAGACCGCGACTTTTTTTGTGTTATATCGCACCTGTTGGGTCGGGAATGAGACCGAACATATGACAGGAGAGGGAGAATGGAGGGTGTGATGGGAGAACTCACCGTTGGCGTTCTTCACGAAGTTGAAATTCATCATTTCCTCCTGCGCGTCCGGATGATCAACCATGTCGAATAGCTGTAATGTTTGGAATGTTACAAATCTATGAACTAATGTTTCCACAGGTTTTCTGCGATCCTTACTTTTAAATAGTTAAAATAGGTAGTGAAACAAAAATCAGGAGTTACACAACGAATAATGACCATTTTGGAAACCGCTTGATAGACGACTGTCAGAGAGAAATGACATACATACCACCATGTGTTTTTGGGGTTATGGATCAACCATCTAATCAGGTCCTAGATTATACGACACTTTCTGTTTTGACGTAATCACTAAGCTTGGAATGACCTAAATAGAGATAAACGAGAAACTCACAACTGGTGACTGCATCATTTTCAGTCTTTTCTAGTGTCTTGACCAGAAACGGACGCGAACGGTGATTCAAGGAATAGACGGAAACAAAAGGAGCAAGATGTTTATTGGCGATGTTTTCCGAGTGGCGGGGAGTCGCCCAGAAGACTGAGCACGCCGGGCGGAGAAGTGAGGAGGACGGGCCCCGGCGTTTCAACGAGCGACGAAGAGAAGCGCGCGCAACACGGAACAACCACAGTTCACGAGCAGCGAATTTAAGAGAAAGAGAGCTATACCACTGGAACGCAGTTTGTTCCTTATTTAAAAGTGCAAGGGACAATATTCTCACACCAAACTGACTGATTTTCTCAGAAAGAAAAAGTGAACGTTGTTTTGTCTGTTAATTCAGTTGAAAGCCAACTAAAAGTCTAGACAGAAAATGTTCAATTCGAAAAACTTCTCTTCTTTTTAGAATTTTTAAGTTTAAATTTTTTTCTTTCAATTTTGAATTGAAAGACCTAAAATATTGTATTCCTTTCCACTTATAAACTTTTGGCACAGAAATTATTGTGCATCTCTTGGTTCCCGTGGCTTGATTATTAATAAAATATGAGCGTAAAGTAAAGGGTTCCGCATGACCTAGAGCACGCATCCAAAGCACCAACAGTTGTACGAAAATCTTTGAGACGTCAAAAATGGAGAAACACATGGAAACACAAAAGGAATAGTTGAACTGAGAGTGTGTGTGGCTCATAAAACAGGTCATAACGGTTGAAGAACAATCGAACATTGTACGTTTTTTTGTAAAAGTTATCATTTACGTTTTTAAACAAAAGTCTCCGGAAACCAAAACAAACCAAAATGAAAAAATTGGTTCCGAGTTATTTGCACATGTTATACCACAAACGTCTTTGAAACGTTGAGTTAACAAACTTTTTTGCGCCTGTTTGTGTATCGTTTTGTTTCTTTTTTTGTTTGATTTTCGAAATTGGGGGAAGATGGGAAATGTTTCGAAAAAGCAAAGTGACTATAACAAAAAACAAATAAGCAAGATCAAATCTGGATAAGATACTTTTTTTTTGATTTTCTTAAATTTGCGTTTAGCTAACACGTTTTTATGCATAATATCTCATGTTTTTCTTATTGTTTTTTTCATTTTTGCTTTCTGGCGAAAATTTCTACTGTTTACAACAAGAAACGGTTCTCCTTTTATACTTTTGAAAAGTGCCAAAATGCAAAAATCAAAGGGAACAAGTGATGTTCGGTGCAGAACTCTGAACTCTTCCGGTTTCCCGTTTGGACAAAAGAAAAGCAAAATGCAGAAGAGTTTTCTGACTTCAGTTGAGAACAAAAGCAAGCTTAAGGTTCAAACATTTCAAGCAAAATCTAAACACTTTCATATTTTCTTGATCGACAATTCGGACAAAATTTCAGAGATTCTAGCTTTAAGCCGACAGAAAGCTATTGATTTGGCTTTGAATGGTCAGAAAAAGAAAAACAGCATACTTGAAGCAGAAAAACGCACAATGCGACGACTCTCGCGGAAATTAGCCGTCTTTTCCTTTTTTTCTGTTTTCTATCCAGTGTTTTTTATCCTGTTACATGTTTTCCGTCCATCTTGCACCCTAATTTTGTTTCATCTCTTGTGACTTCCCAATGAAGTTATCAACACCACGCCTACCAGTAAATAATCTACAAATGGATAGAAAAATGCATGCAAATGAAATGAGTGGAATGCGAAAATGGATTAGGCAAGAGCAAAAGTGGATTTGAAACATTGCATGGAGTCGGGCGGAGAGAATGTCATGAGATCGAATGTAATTAGATATGTTTCGCATGGAATTTCCAATGAACACAACTTACACGCCTAGATGGATGCTAGACGGCTGAAAAAGTTGGCCGAACGGAAATGGACACGGATTGAATGTCAGTTACAAGTTCGATGTCAGGAACTGAAGAGAGAGGGCATCTTGCATTTCTTTCGACAAGACAATTCTTCATAGTCTGCTGATCTTTTGTTCGATTTCAGGTTTTTTTCCAGAAATAGTCACAAGCATTTGCAGTTTATGTTGTGAGTAAATGGAAAAAAGAAAAAAAAAACAAGAAAATTTGAAACAAAAAGATAAAGGATTCGTGGAGAAGTGTATTTGGGTGTATATAAAAACAGTTCAGATACTGTTCAAATATGCAGAAAGAACATAACAAATGAAAACGCTTTTTCCTCATTATTCTGACACATTGAACTTCATTATTAATGGAATAAGCACATGACCAGATAGAAAAAACTGAGTAGAGGAAATGGGCAGCTGCTATTTCTGACTTATAAGCTACTGAAGGATTTAAAATGTATTTTTAACGCTGATAGCACGAGATAGATTTGAGATAGATTTTGATGTCATTTTTGAAATACAAACCAACACACAGAAATAGACTTTCTATAAAAATATATTGCTTAAGATCGAATAATTCTAAGGGAATTTAAAAGAAATTGAGTTTGACCTAGACTGTGAGTTGTTTCATATTATTTCAGTTTTCCGAAATTTTTCAAAGTATCTTCTAAATACTTTATCACCCACTCAACTTGTTAATATTTTACAAGATGCGACGGAAATCGCGTTTTGTGAAATTCATACTGTTACTGAACCCTTTCATTTTCATTTAAATGCTTTGAGGTTCTACAAAACCCAAGTAGACATGCGTACATGAACATTTTTCAAAATGGCATCTAACCTTGAAAACTACAAGGTGTCAATTCAACAGTTTTGACAAGTGGGTAAGATTCGAAAAAGAAAAATAGAAAACTCACGTTGAACTCCATGTCGACAAAGTATGCTGGGTCGAAGGCATTCATAAACCGTCAAACGATCCGGACAGTTGCAAGTAGCGAAATGAATCGAATTGAATCGAGATGGCAATTGAATTCAGTCCAAACTTGTGGATTGGGAAATAAACAAACACAGACCTAGCAATAATGCATTTGTGGGAGAAAAGAGACCGATTTGTAAATGTGGGTGCGAATACAATAAATGGCGTGCGCTGAATATGGGTGGGTATAGCGGTCTGGTTTTGTTATGGGCAGAAAATGAAAGAAGAGAAGACTGGAAGCCGCGGAAGTCGCAATCGAAGAGGATCACTTTAATAAAACTTGCTGACACTTCACAGGGATTCTTCCTCTTTTCTCACATCTGCAACGCAGACATTGTATAAACACAAACGGCGGCCCGAACAACACGGCTTGTACACCAGAAGGAGCAGCTCATTTGGCAAGTATATCAAAACAAAATTGTTTGTCTTTTCGTTTGTTGTTCTCGCTGACCTCCACCGATGGATTATAATTCGGTGCGGGCGGCACTTGTTCTTGACAGAGTAATGCGATGCCGAGACGGCTCATTAGAGGATTTGTAAGACAGAGGGAAAACGACAAATTGGCACGGAAATGAAGTGAACGGCTTGAGAGTCTGTTTGTCACATAGGATCTGTTTTATGATCGGACGTTATAGAGCTTCAAAATGAAATGTCACAAACGCGAGCGAGAAGAAAAAACAAAAATTCGGTTGAGACGGACGAACGCGGCAAACGAAACGTGAAAAATAAAAGTATAGCATTTGGCGTTGTGTCCGCTTCCGGACCCAAATCCGTCATTTGAAATATTAGTTTTTTGGGAGAACCTTTTTGGATCTAAATTTCTGAAAAAAACGTTGTTTTTCATGAAATCTTCGAAATGAATTTTTGATTTTTTGCCAACTTGTTTAGGCAGCAAAATGTTGGTTTTACAAGAGTAGTGTTAAAGATCTCTCCAAGTATCCCTTAAAAGTATTGCAATGTTTTTTGTTGAAAAATTATCATTTATTTAAGTTTTTGACCAAGATAAACTTGCTTTAATACAAAATAGAATCATCATGGATACAAATTTCAAAATTATGAATCATGGAGAGAAAACTAAGAACAAAATATTCCCGCGAAGTCACAACTGTATTTCGTCGGAGAATTGGAGAGAGTGTCTTTAGTTACCTATAGGAAATGATGGAACAGAAGAAAAAGAAAATGACAGTGAAGAGATAATTGCTGGTGTAACTGGTACAAGTAAAAGAGGGAGAAAGAAGGAGAGGTTGTGAAACATCAGCGAGTATTCGGTGAATGCAAAGGTTTCAGAAACGAGCGGTTGTTCACTTCTGAACCGTGGCGGATTGATAGTGAGAGGGAAACGAGACCATGAGAGTGAAAAAAGAAACAGAAAAATAGCCTAGGATGTTTGGAACGGTTGTTCTTCTTATTCTTCTTGGCTCTCATCGGAGGTAGGGTTTTCGGCGGGTTCGGTAGAATCCTTCAGTGGTTGTTGTTTGGCAAGGAGCGGAGCAATAGTGGTCATCTCCTTATCTTCCACAATTGCCTGCATCTCTCTCTCCTCCTTCCTACAAAATAATTTTTTTTACTACCTGTAAACATTACAAGAATCTTTCTTACTTCTTATTGAACATGTAAACTCCGGCTCCCACCAGTCCAGAGAAAACGAAACCAGCAATGAAAAGAGGAATAAAGTTGAAACTAGAGTCAGTTTTCTTCAGCTTCTGAAATACGGTTATTGCGTTGTTTGTTTCTCAGATTATGAGTCTGCTTACCTTGCTCTTAACAGCCATAGTGGTAGTTCTGGAGAGCTCAGCTGGTGCCTCGGTAGAATCCTCCTTCTTCTCCGAGAAGAACGCTTCATCAGCTCCAGCTCCCTCGTCATCATCGTCCTCGTCAGAATCTGGTGGTCCCGAGAAGAGTGTTTTCTTGGCTGGCTCCGCTGACTTTTGTGTAGATTTGTCTGCAGACTTTTCATTGGATTCAGAAGAGGATTCGGAAGTGGATGACTCCTCAGTCTTGCTGTCTGATTTCTTATCGTCATCATTGTTTTCTTCACTTTCATTCTTCTTGTTTTTCTTATCCTTCTTTGGCTTCTGAGTGGTTTCTTCGGAAGTTGCAGTTGACTCTGAGGACTTTGGCTCTTCGCTGGTTTCAGGGGATGCCTCCTGTGATTCAGACTCTGATGTTTCGGCAGATGGGGCAACAGTTGTGGTAACCTTTTCTTTCTTGTGGGCTTTCTTGGTGTCCTTTTTGGGGGTGGTTGGGGCAACGGTGGTGGTCTTTGGTGCCTTGGTTGCCTTGGCAGCTTTAACTGTCGTTTCCTCTTCGCTATCTTCATCCGACTTGGTGCTCTTCGAAGTTTCATCGCTTGCAGAAGTTGGTTCTTCAGATGCCTCCGTAGATTTTTCCTCGGACACTTCAGCAGTGTTTTTCTTAGATGCCTCAGTCGATTTGACTTGCTCCTCCTCAGCTGAGACTTCGGTTGATGATGTAGTTGTGACCTCCTCAGTCGATGCATTTCCAGATTCGTCTTCCGTCGTCTTTTCTTCTTCAGACGATGGGGATTCGGTCTCAGCGCTGGAGGAAGGAGCGGCTGTTGTGGTTGTTGTGGTTTTCACAGCCTTTTTCGACTCTGACTTCTTCTTTTCGGTTTTCTTGGTTGTTGGCTCTACCGTGGTGGTGGTAGGAGCAGCAGTCTTAGCAGACTTTTTCTTCTGAGTCTTCACAGTTGTTTTGACAGTGGTCACATCATCTTCAGAAGAGGTGGATTCATCAGATTCAGTTACATCATCTTCAGTCGAGGCTGGAGTCGTTCTAAAATCAAACTTCTACAAATTGTGATCGGAGAGTTATGCTTACGTTTTGAGGTGTCTGCGAGCACGTGTAAGAAGGCAGTTTTTATTTTCAAAGCAACAACAGCTTCCCTAAAATACAAATTTCAAAGGGTTTCTTGTTACGATCAAGTTTACCAAGACAGTGTTGGAACATTGGGGCATAGCATCGCATTCGGTTTTGGTAAGACATTTCTCAATAAGTCCAATCTGCAAAACACTGTCTCTCGTTATCCCCGTTAACCCCGTTGACCAAACAATCTACCGCACTGTATTCCTTTCCAATTTTTATTAAGACTACTCATAGCGATCACTTGCGTTTTCACCAGTTTGTCGGAACGCAGTGAACCGAGAAACTGACTGACAAAAGGTATACATGCCCTTCTAGTAATTACATAGCGCTTCCTCTTTTCCTTTAACCATTTGTTGTTCTCAATTGTGTTGATTGAGGTATTCAGGTCGGAAGTGCGTATAAGTACAATAGAAACGGAAATGAGCAATTGATGGTTTGGCGGTTCAGTAGGAAATTATTCAATTTTTTCCAAGAGAGTCACTTTGCCAACCCTCCAAACTTACCTCGGTCACTCGTCGCAGTCCGCTTTGGCAGTGAAATTTCTGAAAAAAATTACATCAAAAACTAAAATTCACTGATAAAAGAATTAATGTTTCGGAACGTGTAACTCGCGTCACCTCCATTAAAAAAGGGTATTATCAGCAAAAAAAACCCTGACAACTTACTGTGTAGGCGACGTTCGCAAGGACCAGCAGTAGAACTAGAAGTTTCATGATTTCGATCGCTATCTATTTGGTTGCGTTCGACAGAAAAAGAAACTGGAAATTACCAAGGAGCTGAAAACAAGGAAAATGTGTCGAATATTAATTGAATAGAGGGGAACTGATAAAAAGTAACAATATGTGGATAGTAGTGATTACGTCGGGGACGTGAGAAAGACAGACAAGTGGTAATCTTATAAGAGAGCATATCAAAGTATCAATTCCTAGCAAACTACAAAACTTGGGAGGGAGGCCGCAATGAAAAACTGAAAAACTACTAGTGACAATAATAATAAAAATGTCTTTGAGGGTCACGGATAGGGGCTCTGAAAATTGTTTTTCAGATGACTAGTGGCGAGTCATGAAAACAAAGGTGGGAATTGATCCGAACAAGAGATATCTTTGACGAAAACAACTTGCACTCGGTTATTTTTCAAGGTGGGCGGCGAACCCAGGACCTTCCACCCACACGTTCCTCAAGTTTTGAAATGTGATTGCGAAATCCTAGATCTCGAGTCTCAACTCTCGACCTCACCGACGCGGATGTTTCCAAACACTGTGGTGGCGGTGTCATTAGAAGACACAGGACAGGAGAGCACATCAAACTGAGTGACTGAACCGATTGATGCGTTGCACCCTGTGCCACATCATAAAACCGGCGGGATGCCGCGCGGGAGTGTAGGAGCTCGTCTTGCATCTGGCGGCTCTTCTGCCGGATATTCAAAACTTCTCAGCAGTTGGCCCAGATACGCATAAACAATGCAAAGGGGCGGTTGACCCGTGTTGAGCCGGAAGACAAAGTATCAACACGTTAGCAATGATTGACGATGATTTCGAATCTTTTGTTGGGATTGAAATTAGGGAGGAATGAGGGAAAGGTGGCGGAATGAGGAGAATGAGGAGGCTCGCTTTACAATTGTATTCTGAATGGCAAAACAAATCGGTGTTCGCTGGACAACACTAGTCAGAGAAAGTTTTGTTTAGGGGTTTGAAAATTGGTGTCGCAGGAAAATTAGCTGTAATCTTGGTCAATGGCGTTCTTGTGTTCTTTGCGTTGGAAAAAAGAAAATTGGCTAAAGAAGTGGCGGATGGGCAAATGGGGTATAGTTCAAGTTGACAAACATGCTTAGCCCAGTGAACCAGAGCTGGGAGAGTTTGCGGGTAGGGAAGGAAAAGTTGACAGGAAAAAAGAAGGGAAATTAGCTAACTTTCACGTGAGAGTACGACTGATGAACAGATCAAGAGATAAGAACAACTGAGTGACTTCAATGCTCTCAAGAACCAAACTAGAGGAATGATGGGTTCAAACAAAATATTGTGCATACAGACTTTCTGAAAGTTTAGGTATAATAGAGACACTCACATACTCGGTTTCAAATTCATCTTCACTTTCAAATGTGACACTCATTAGGAATTCTATGAGGTGCGTGTCTTCAAAATTTCCTGTTGTTTCCACACAAAGTGGAGCCAATTTTGGGAACCTATCAAATTTCGTTCTTGTGCTGCTCTAGGGGTGAAACTTGAAAAACAGGAAACAGCGAAAAAAAGTTATGACTCAGGATCATAACCAGGACGTTAAGCGTCACGAACGCACTGTAATCTAGAACTGTTTGCAAAAGACTACGGTCTACAAAAGTGCACACAATACGAGCGAAAGACGACGAATGGGTTCCTCCCGAAAAGGGCGGAGGAGTGGGAGGGAAGGAGGGGGCATGAGGAAGAGGAAATGACCCACATTAACTTTGTATTTACTCGCAACACTATTAATACCGTTCACTTGTAAAGAAATTGGGCATTTTGGAAATGCGCGACATAGTGACGGCTGTTAGGTCCACGGCCTACTCTCTCTCGCCATTGTATTTGGAGACATTAACTTTTCCGCAAATAAAAGAGACGTAACACAACTTGAGAGTAGACCTTCTCTCCGATTAAAGGTGTTCGCAAAATGAGAGTGAAATCGCTAGAGTACACAGCGCTTTGAAAACCAACCTCTTGGAACTGGATTAACGGTAGGATTACTCATAGTCCTAAAATTTATAAACACTTCCGAAGAAAGACAAATCACCATCTTAGAAGACGACATGGAAGGGGTCTTGTTCTAGTTTAAGATTTCATTTGATTACTCAATGATTAATTGCATTGTAAACCGCAAAGAATCGGAACAGTATATTGTTGAGAACAGCATTACACTCTCAGCTCGACGTCTGGACCCAGAAAAAAGAAAGTGTCACAAACCAATTGTGTGGGTAGATGGCTCATCTCATCTATTCAAATTATTATTCATTCCCACCTTGAAGTAGAACCAGATGTTGAGAGGATAAGTGCCGAGTTTGCTAACCATCAATTTGTGGATAGTGCTTACTGCTTTCGCGCAACGAACAGATACTCGAAGGAAAAATGAGGAGGAGGAATGTGCAAAGCCAGCAGAACTCGCGTATTATCTCTAACGCAACACTCGATTTGGTTTTGAGCGGCTCCGTTTTTTGAACAAGAGTAAACATTCTTGAGCATTCTTATGGCTGTAGTGAGTCAAAAACGTCAGGAATAAAACAAGAGGACATATCAATTACTGAATGTCCGCATTGTCAAAACTCACTTGATTTTGGATCACAGAGAGCTTCAAGAGCAAACGTTATGGTTGAAGAAGCAGTATTGCAAGCAATCGTGCAAGCATAACAACCTCTAATTAATCGTAAGATTTGCGTGTTTCTCATAGGTAAGCGTTTGCCAGATGGACTTGTGGGAAGCAAGGAGGATGTGACTAATGGGTGGACCGGAACGTTAATAGCATATTAATAGTGAAACTGAAATGTGGTCAAGAAAGAATTCTTCCTCGGCAGAATTCTTCCCCTTTAGTAGTCTTAAGGTGTAGTTGTATTATAAATCCAATGTGTAGCTGTTCGAATTCAAAAACCAATAAAGAGTTGAAGTTAAGTATTTCATATCCAATTTTGGATAGGGCTAACAATCCAAATTTGTAATTTAATGGTAGTTCAAAAACAGATTTCGGAACATATTGAAGTTGCCATTTTTGTTGGGAATCGAGGAATGTTTGTAAGTGTGAAAAAAGGAAGTGAGGGAAACTTATGTTTACATGAGTTGCTTGCGTGAATGTATCAGTGTCCGAACAAGTGAGACAGGGGTCAACGAGTCTGGGCGGATAGGGCGCATGGAATCAACAAAGTAATCGAATAAATCTGCTTTGGACATGATGATTCTATCCAGGCCGGACATCCACTTGAACACGGCTCAAAACCCTAGCCCAGGCGGCTCATTAATAAACTCTCCCACTGGGTGGTCATTGAAACAATACATATTCTACAAGGGTCCAATACTGGTAGTGGGTATCCAATATGTGACCAAGAATTAATTTCGTAATGCATAGAGCATGGTTTTATTGTCTATGGCAATTACTCAACTGATACTCTTTCTTCAAGTCAATTCTAAAGAAAACAACAGACATTAATATGAAATGAGAAGAAAAAAATTAAATTTCGGAATGTTGAACTGCAAATTGAAAGGAACATAAGAAACAGACAGATTTTTGCGCAAATTAAATCTAAAAAATGGTATGGAAAGGTTTTAAATCTGAGACTGAGTTCAGTTCTGGATTTTGTGATCGGACTCCTTCATAAAGTGGTTACGAGAGGAGGAAGGGCAATTTTTGCGTGGGTCCTCTGTTTGTTCAACCGAGTGCGTCAGATCGTCAATGAACTGATAGAAATATGGATTATGAACTCTTTTCACTTTTTCAAGTGTCTCGTTCATCATTGTTCTATCTAAAATGTTCTATTTTTATTTAAAATTTTAGATTGAAAAAAAAAATTGTGAAATCATTAAATACAACCAAAAATGTCTCGTCTCAAAGTTGTTCATAGCAATTAACAGTATAAAAATTGACATACTCTTACTGTAGAAAAATTATTTTTCCAACCCGCCTAAAGCATAAAAAATAACTGAGACACAATATCGCTGAGCTCTACTGTGTTAAAGTGCCAAGGCAGCCAGTAAATATTTCGGTAGTGTCTCGGCCGAGAATACAATGCAAAATGTACTAAAACACTTGACAGCTTGGAATCGGAACGAGCAACGGACGGATCTTTGAGAGTGTGTGGGGTATCGTAAGTAAGCGAATGGAGGAAATCAGTGCAGACTTTGGGTTTTTCTGGAAGGTTTCAAGTGGTCATCTCTTGAGTAAGTCAAACACAGTTCTCCTCGGTGGTAACATCTTGAGATCGCCTCACAGAACTCTTTACTTGTGAACAAGTTTCTTGAACTCGTAGTTTTTCCTCTCCTTTTTTTTTCTTACTCTCAGAGCGATGCGCACCGTCCATAGAGGAAAAGATACGGGTGCTTGGGCGCGTTCATCTCTGCAAGATCAGATCACAAAAATCAGTGAGTGGTGAGATTTGAAGAGGGACTTGAGCACTGCAGTACAAAAAACGATTTGTTCGGGGATTGACTGATGATCGACGTATCGACCAAATAGCAGGGCAGATGTACGCAACTTGCTACATTCGAGTTGATATTCAGAGGATCAAAAAAGCAGAAATGTGTACTTTGCCACCGAACCAGGTCAGAAGCATGATGTCTTGACGATCATGCGATTGTATCGAGTACTTCCAAACCGACATGTCTTTCTTGTCACCAATCAGTTTCCTTCTCTCATCGCATTAAGCCAACGCAACTTATCTTCTTATCCTATTTGGATAATACTCCATCACTGAACGGACAGTCCATAACATATACGCAACCAAAAACAACCCACTAGTTTTCCTAATTGCGTTTGGTTGCATCTTCTGGCCAAAAAACAATTTGATATCCTCTGATAATTCGTTTTATCAAATGAAAGCTTGTTTTTGTTTCTCCAGCTAGTCAATGTCAAAATTAAAATTAAAAATTGTATTTTCATATGCGCTGTGACGTAAAAATCCCAAGGTTAACATGTTTTTCCTAAGAAAAACGCTAATAAGATGCGTGGCATCTTGTTTTTTTTTTGCAACTTTCTCTCCAATCGCCGATGTCCATCAAAGGAATCGGAATCGAAAAAAGGCGTGGCTTTTCACCCTCGAATATCCTATATCTTTCCCAAAAAACTTTCTTTTTGTCGCGAAACGAAACGACATCGCATTTTTGGGACAACTCTTCCACTTGCCGACCCGGATATATATTTCTTTTCGGAAGAAAACGACGAAGAAGTCAGTCTCGCCGAGAACCATGTCGCGCACCCTATCACTTGCCGTTTTCATTGTCGCAGGTCACTTTTCCCTTTCTTTTTCAAACCAAGTCCCATGTTTTTGCAGTTTGTCTTGTCTCTGTGGCCGAGTCTCGCATTAAACGACAAACGTACCAGTATGACCCGTATCTTATGTCATTTGCTCACCCACATCCGGGAACCAAAGTTCAGCAAGGATATTTAGCTAGATATGCCCCGCAAGATTGGCCGAAATGGTGAGAATGTTTTCTTTGTCCATCGTGTTGTTCGTAAATAGAATATCTGAGAAAAACTTGCAAAAAGCAGAAACAACCGATTGCAGGTACTCGCGAAACATGATGAAGTGGACTGGCGAATCGAGATTCTCTCCCTACGACAAATCGGATTCCAGATATCCAAACTGGCATAATGAGTTTGCCAACAGACGAGTGTGAGAGGAAAATGCAATATACTACACATACCTACATGTCACCTCTGGATTTACTGATATCATTTATTTCCGGTACCCTACTCCTATTTATGTATATGAATACTTGAAAAAAAACTGTTCTGATTTTTCTCATATTATTTTGTATCTTTGATATTTTAATTTTATCAACAACAAAAAATGTTTTGATAATTTTCTGAGAGTGGTAATGTCAAAAATTTTTAAAGGCTGTGGTTGTGATTATGCCAAAACACTTTGTAATTGAAGGTTTCCAACATAACTCCGACCACGAAAACAGTCATGTAATGCGGTATATTCAAGCTTCATAACAAATCCAAAGAATGAGATCACTTAGAATGACGATTTTTGTTCTCGTTTCCGGAAGCGGTTCCAGACAGCATACAGATGTGTTCGACCCGCGCTTTCATGTGTGTTATTCCCTTCTCGCAGATCCGGATGTTCTCCTTCAAAAACAAAAAAAAGGAATCAGGATAAAAACACACACGAACACTCACCAAAACAGTTGGGTTCTCGCCGGTCTGCAGCAAATCCTGGACAAGGACTCGACGGTAACTTCTTGTATCGTCGACCATCATGGCAGCATCGGAACAATACTTCTCCTCTAGGTGGAAGATGGCACCCTCCTGAAATCAAATACGACTTTTCTGAATTTCGAGCAAATCATCAAAGATAAACTCACCAGACGACGTTGGAATAAAATGCATTTTTCGATAAGTGTGTATATTTTTTCCTGAAAAGGTGTCATATAACATAGCAATTGCCCGACACATATATATAGCTCACCTGTGAGGACTTTGTCAATGACGACCGATGGAGCAAGTCTTCTTCGCTTTGCTTCGTCATTATTTCCTTCTGCAACGCTTTCATAATTTTGGAGGAGGCAGAAAACTAACAAAGAGGAAAAAGTGAAAGACTAAAAGATTTTGGGATAATGGGAATACGAAAATAGGCAAGCTGAACGTAGGAAAAAAGCATACGTTTTTTGCCTCGTCTAAATTTGTCAGAGCTGTCAGCAAACCCATTATGCACTCGTCTTCTAGCTGTTAATGTTCGACGCTGTGACAACTGAATAACGAACAAAACCGCACTGCGCCGTCGAGAGTGACTCCTTTGAGGCACCAGTTGATTAAAATAACGAATAAACAAACGAAATTTATGGGTTTCCCTTTCTTTCTCTTGGCAGGCGGAAGTGTGGAAATATGACGACTAATTTGCATTCTATGCAATCTAATGAGCCACCTCGCCGGCTCTTCTCCGCCTATCCTGCCGTATGGATTGCAATGTTTCAACATCAGATAGGATACGACTCTGTCATTATGTAAAAAATGGAAAACAGAGAGCAAAAGACACTGAGTGAGAGCTCAAAAGAGAAAGTGAGTCTGCCCAAAAAAGGGGAAATTCTGTGGCGGAGAGAGCAAAAGTGCTCTGTGAAGACAAACTTCAATACGTTAGAAAGGATTCACTGAATGACATAAAACTTTATGGACCTCTACGGAAGTGAGGACAAAAAACCAAACCACAGCAATTCCTAATTTGCTTTATTATGTAGTCAAAGAAAAGGGAATGTGATACTTTGAAGAACTTGGCATCAAGAGAAAAGTTGCATTGAGTGGCGCGTCGACCAATGTAGCAGAACCTTCAGCATTTCTCACGGTTTGAATAAGAATAATCTTAAGAATCCAAGTTGTCACTTTTTTGATTTGTTGAGTCTGAAGATTAACTTTTCTTGGAAGAATATACAAATATGTCATCTGGAACTAAAAATGCAAAAAACATATTCCCGCTTATTCAAAAAAAAGAATTACCCACGTACATGTCTACTAGTCAACCGAAAAAAAGTAAACTAAGAAAAAGGTTTCGACAAATCTTGAAAAAGTCGAAAACTGGTGCAAAGGTAGCAACCATTTTGTTCACAGATTTAGATCTCATTGTTCTCAAGTTCTAGGCAATTTTGAATTTTTTTTTAATTTTAGAGTGCTAGAAATAACATCAACATTTTTTTTTATCAAAGTTCAAGTTATTTAATTGAAATGTCACAGAATATTCCCTATTGCTGCCGATTAGCTTTACATCCATTTCATTTAATTGCAGCATTACGTGTCCAAATCTTTTCTGTTTTTTTGGAGCTTTGCATGTTTTTCTACAAAAAAAGCATGTGATCGAATCAACGATTTGAGAAAACGAAGCAATCCAGCGCCGAAATTCTCCAATTCAGCATCCTCTTCCCGAATTGGCCAACCGTCCAGTGTCTGCTGCCAACATCGCTAATTCGTCGATGAATTCTCGGCAGTGATTGATGCACCTACCTGTTGTTATCTCCCTCTTTCTTGGTCAAATGCCTTTATATGCCTCCTCTCTTGCCCCGTTTTTGTCTGCCCTCATTCGAGACGATTCGGTTTCACAGTCGTTTCCAAGTGCCGTTCCATGCGGTGGCGTTAGTTCTTCTCGGTGGACGGCTGAGGAAAGGAGTGTGTGGCCTTGATAGTTCAGAAGACCGACCTCTCTAGACTACGCGAGATAGCAGTATTTCTGTTCCTCGAATTCCTCTCTTACACCAACAATGCAAAACTGTTTCTAGATTTACGCAGGCAATAGATGACCAATCAGCAGTAAAGCTTTATGTTTTATTCTGAACGTCTTTTCCTCACGCCGTGTTTCTTGTTTCTATTCTTTTCATCCGCAAACGTTTCAGATCATCTCAAAACCCAGCAAAAGATATGAGCATTTACGATCGTGTTCCACTTGATATTGACGCCCTTGTAAGTTGTTACAACAAAAATATTCGTAGTTTTGCTTTTTTATAGGATAGATTGTTCGATATAAGAGACAAAGCTTTGGAAGTAAAAGAAGAACTGGTAAACTAGTTGGTAGCCTTGACTTATAGCAAAGTCAAATTGCAGGTAAGTTTTACTAGTGAGGATGCCGGAAAAATGAACACTCGACAGCTGGGGTTGAAATCCATCCAGACAGTGATGAAAATGGTCGATTACGTATTCAACTATAGGTTTTGTTACGTGGGTTTTGAGGTAAGTGTGTCTATGAAAACGTGATTTTGGACAAGAAATACTTCAAAAAAAAGGGTCAAAGAGACCAGTCTTGTGATTTTCAGGCTGATCTCGTCAAGATCCGAACATGTCTTTCTGACGCCGAGTATTATCTCAGTTTCCTCTGCAGGTGAATGAATGAAGAATTCAAGGCAGCCGATCACGTTCTTTCCGTCGCCATCTCCAAGCCTTCAACCCTTTCCGAATGACCTCATTTTCAAATGTCTTATTTATGTGTCTTCAAGTGATTTTTCAAAAATGTGTACTTTAAAACGGTCAAAATGACAAGAATTTAAAAAAAAATTTGGTTTCCAAGTGACGGAATACAATTCTAAACCTTTTTCTTGATAGCGGTGAATTATTTCGATAATGTTTCCTAAAACAATGAAATAAATTTATTACTTATATTGAAAGTATTGATTATTCGGTTTCATTATCATTTGCTTCCACGTCATCTTCATACCTGACATCTTCTGTTTCTTCTTCCTCATCCCTACTTCCCATCAATTGAAGCAGACCGCATTCTTCATACAATGACTCGTTGGATGCATTGTCTGGCTTGTATTCCATTTCAAGTTCGGTCACTATCTTGTTCATTTCATCGAGTTGACAGGTGATGTCAACGATTTCCCGCTGAACAATAGAGAAATAAAAATAGGAAGATTAGTGCTATGGTAACTTACATCGTATTGGGGACATTTTGCAATGTGATAGATGAGCGATTGAAGACGAACTTCCAAATGGTTGCACACTTTCAAATAGTCTCGGAGGATGACAAGCACTTCTTGAGACATGACTAATTTCATCAACCGTTTGATTAGATCAAATGTTCTATCTCGGCAGTCATAGATGCTCAGAACAGCACCGCCATCAAGCGGAACACGGTTGAAAACGCTTTGCTAAAGAAAAAAATTGGACTTTAGACAAAGTTTTCCATCTTACTTCAGATGCCATTTTGGATACATAGTCACGAACTTTCCGCAAGTTTTGACGATACGAACGTCTTTGAGCTCTGAGAAGGAACTCCTTGAGATCGTCTTGGAGATCCTAAACTTTACAGATTTGTTCCATCACAATAATACGAAAACTAGACGTACCTCAAATTGTACAATTGATACATCTGACATGTTTTCCAAAGTGAAACCACCAAAAACAAAAATCGGAAAATGAAAAACTGTAATATTCTTATTTCATTGTTTCTCTTCTTGTTTTGAAGTGACTCAACGTGAACGTGAACAAAACGACGGAATAAGAGAAAGAATGTCAGAAAAAACAAGAAACAAATTCCGTTTTCCCATTTTGCTCGAAAACATAGTGTACTTTTATAAAAGTGCACGGGATGTACTAATCTGAAGCAGAAAACAACCAGAAACGACTGGTTTGTGAGGCAGACGGCAAGGAAGAAATGACAGCATGGATACGGCTCTGTTAGTTACATGTTGTGTCGTGAAGAGCTGAGCAGTGGTTTGAAACTACCAGGAGAGAGCGAAACAAATGACTAGTTTGGTGAGAGAAAAGAAAAAGTAAGAGTTGAGTCAGGAGCAGTTGAACAAGGGAGCAGCTGAAAGGAATTCACACGAAACTGGCGGATTTGCTTCAATCAAGTACACTTTACACGACGCAAAGTTTCTTCTGTGTCTTCCAATTCAAAACAAAACAACTAAACGTTTGACAGGAATGTTTCTTTAGAAGATGAAGGATTCCATTATTCGCAAAGTGAGAGCGTGTATTTCCCGAGGTCCGAAAGAAAATTATGAAATATAGCAAGCGAATCGAATTTATGAAGAGAAGTTGGTGTTTCCTGGTGTGGAGTGTAAGCAATTAATTCAGGAGCATATTCTAACATTGCGCTTGTCGGCAAAATGTCCGCATGAGCTTATAAGCACAATGTGAATATCCAATGGGTGTGAGATGCCTATTATATTGCCAAAGAAGACATCGGATCAAGTAGTCGATGACAACATGCTATTTGCGTGTTTATTCCACACAGTATACAATTTCCTGCAATTGAATTTTTTTTAACCCTGAAGACGTATTTATAGTATTTCAAAAGTTTTTCAATGTTTGGGACTTCATTTTTTTTTTAAATATGTAAGTTTAGAATATCAATTCAGGAAGGATCTTGATTTCAAGTATCATTTTTTCGGACAATCAATTGAATTTCAAATCAGTACAGTTAGAGTTCCATCAGGATTCTTAATTTCGCCATATAAATCATTCGATTTGAATTTATCAGAATCTTTGATTACTTCAGCTTATTGTTTTTCTTTAATTTTGTGGTGCAGCAGTATATCATAGATTTTCAATCTCTGGTTAAATCTTGTTTTGCCTTCTTGTGATAACTATCACATTGATAAGCTAGCAGAGAGCGAGAAAGAACGTCTCTCACTCAACCATTCTCACTAACACCTTTGGCCAAGCATTTCAATAATGGCGGCCGAAGGGACACAAGATGGGAGGCATGCTCGCCGGTTGCTCTCTGTGCCTCCCAGTTCTCAATTCTCTTTCCGTTCGTTGCCCTGTGCCCGAGTATTTCCTCCGTACACTCTTGGAAACACGCTCACATTGCGGGCCCTAAGAGACGGAGACATTCCGTACACTCATCGCCGTACGCGCTCACACTCACAAAACGCTCACGCTTGAGGAAGCAGCCGCGCATTAAAGTGCCGTTCTCCCGTATTCAAATCTTGGATGTTTTTCCTAGCTCTGGCTTTCACCGCCTTGCTTTGCCCGCACTAGTCGCCTCGGAAGCCAGCCTCACGCTCTCCGCTATTAATCATACTCCTCCCGACGCAACCATTGCCAGCTTAGAGCATTCCGCATTAATCTCAGGTACCACACAGAAAGTATATATATTGATAGTGCGAAAAGATAAGGATTCAGTATAATCTTTTTGAACGGCGATTATCCGTATAAACGCTTTGTCTGTTTTCGCCACTGCTGCAAACATTGAACAAACAATAAGTGACAATTGGACATTTAATTAAGTGCATCTTGTTAAACCTTTCAGTTTTTTGCAGTGACATCTTAGACTCAGAGAGATTTTATGTTCAGAACCAGCAAGAAACATCCACATCACGCGCTCTTCTTTGTTGATAAATGACTGCCAATCCACCCTGCCTGTTCACATCTCTTCCCAACTTAACACAAGGAAAATCATCACTTGCAACGTTTTGTCGAAAAACGTCTTTGACAAAAACGCATGTTCCCAGGCTATTGTCAAGCGTTCTTTCATTTTATGAAAGCTATAGCAAGACGGAAAACCACGTTCCCCTCCGCTTTTTGCCGCAAATGTGAAGAGGAACCAAAAAATTCAAATTGAGAAACGCTGGCTGGCTCTTTTCCTCGCATTCCAATTTATTCCGAAGAGTGGCGACGTGCCGTCAAGCCCATCGTAAACTGCATTTTGCGTCCCTAACGTCTCCGTTCCCCAATTCCGTCTACTTATTTTTCGCGTTTCCTTCGTTTCCCTCCATTTTCGCATTTGGAGCTGTTGACTCTTAGTTTTTTCCAGAGATTTCTATACAAAACGTCTTGACTCAAAAAGGTGATCGAAATGAGCGATATATCGGAGATTTCAAAAAAAGTAAAAGTGGTATGTACATATTTTGTCATTTTCCAAGAAAAAATAACACATTTTTGCAGAAAGGAGCTTCAAACCTCTTTGACGATGCGGTCACAGTTCAGATAAATATGAAAGAAGTGTCGGTAAGTGACTTTGTTATAATGTTTTATTTGAAAGTACCCAACTATCACTCGATGAAGTTAATTTCTTCTCTTTGAAAAAAGAAAATAAGTGATGCATGTATTTTTAGTTGAGGGACCTCACATTGTTATTCAGCCAGTTTAATTGGCACTCAAAAACTTAAAACGTCTTGATTAAATTAGTGTTTTAAGCCTGGCGAGAAGAAAAAACTGAGTCCGAAAAAGAACACTCTAGCAACGGAAGGCGACATTGCTTCAATGATTCTTGAGCAAGTTCTTGATGAGACGTCGACAACGTCGAATAAAGGGAAACTGGAGGTGAAAATCACAATTAATATGGTGAGTGGGTTGAAGAAGAACTCAAAAATAGATGCTTTCGATTGCAGAAACAAATTGAGAGACATCACCGTGACATCGAAATGTACGTGTCGCCGTTCGAAGTACCGCCGGACTCGATCTACTTGCGAATCCCTCTGCAACCCGACGACTATGATCGTATCGAAAGAGCTCGTGATGAACTCGACCACCTTGTTCGCATTTGTGTAAGTTCAATAAATGTTGTAAATTGATTCATTATTTCTCGATTTCAGCATCAACTGACACCGGAAATCTTGCCACCACTCGATTCAAAGAACTTTCTCCAAAAACTTCGCAAAATCGACGTCCGTTGCAGTGCGTTGTACCCAAGACCGCCGGCGCCTGGAGACAAAGAAAAGAAGAGTCCGAGAATGTGTCCGCATTATGAGCCGGAGATTGAGGACATCGAACAAGAGATTCAGTGTATTACTGGAATTTTGGAAGGTGTTCAATATTTTCATCGTCTTGACATGATGCGCTGCAGTTTGATAGATGTGCCTGAAAATGAGGAAACAACGTCAGAGAACCCAGTCTCATAAAAACAACTGCCGGACACACTGTATTCACCAAAAATCCCTTCCAAAGTCCTTTCTGTCCTTTTTCTGTTCAATACCCATTTTGCCTACTTTCTTACCACTGACTAACTGACAATCACAACTACTCACAAATCCTACTACTCTCTCTCTACATATACACACGTTTGTGATCCAAAATGCTTGAGACCATTTTCAATTCCTAATTCTAAAAACCCCGTAAATTGTCAACTTTTCGAGTGTGAATTCCAGTTGTTATATATTGATAGTCCTTCCAGTCATTTTTGTTTCCCAATGCTAATACGGTCAAACATATTTTTCTTTTTCTGAAAGGGGCTAAAAGGAATGAACCACCAAGTTGCTGTAATTTAATGTTATTTAATATGGCTCGTAATTATACTAAAAAAACACTTGTAATTTGGACAAATAAATGTTTTGCAATCAAGACCATAAACAATGGACCATTACATTCTGGGACCAAAAACTACTCAAGGTCTATATGGAAGCCAATGAAGCTTTCCGGAACGCATTTGGAGCGGGCTCAGTGCGAAGGAGAGTCCAACTCTGGATTTGTAGCTCAAACTCACCTTTGTCTCGCTTCACTGAGCGTATGCATACGTTGCCGATTCAAACATCCGGATGGCCGAACTCCATTTCAAAAGCGAGTGCCAGATTTAACACCTTCTCTTCTCGTTTTCCTCTTTGTGGTTACCTGTCAGAGCGAATAACCGTCAGCCAGTAACCAAGTTGGAACTGGCGCTTGTGAGATATGGAAATGGAAGCGAAAAATAAAATACTCGTTTTCTTCCTCTCAAAACAAGAAATTCGAATTTGCAAGCAATCTGAATCCAGCATTGAAGCAGAAAATTAAGTGTTTGCCATCAATTCTCAATTCTGAGCAGCCGGGCCCTCTAGTCGAATACATATGCTTGAAACACTTCATCTCGTTGTGCATACTCAATTTAGACAGCGATTACCTTCATATTATGCTATTATGTTGCCTTTTCCCGTCTTTCGTGTAATACCCCACCAGTATACTTGACTCTTTCTTATTTTCATCATTTACAGAATGCCTTCGCTATTACGATTCAACCAGTTCTACTCCACAAAAGCTAACGATGGTGAGTTTAAAAAGAAACTATTTTTTTCATAAAAATTAACTGATTTTTTCTGCTTTATTAACAATTTGAGAAATGTTATTCAAACTTCATAAGCGCGCACTTTTTATGAAGAACAAAGGCTCTTTATTCAATCTTGAGCTTATTATGATTCCATTCTTCGCAAGTGTTTTTTCTCAGAACTACCGCAACATTAGCGCGCCTTCTTTTTTATATTACTTTTTATTCAATCAAATCTATTGTGTTTTAAAGAAAAAATAGAAAAAAATGATCATATTCCTCGCAAACTTTTATTCAAACTTACAAAAAAGTAAAAAATTTGTACATGCTTGATTTTGAATCAAACATGTTTTTTTCCGCACGCGTACGTGATCAAGTAGCAAGTAGCAGATTAATGCAATGGATATCTGTTTCCAACGCGGTCTCCAACTCATAAATGGTTTTGTTTTGTGTATTGGCAAGGCTAGACTGCCTGCCATTGACACTCGCACCGTCAAATGAGAACATAATCCTAGACGGAACGATAGTTCCTCCCGAATAAAGAGGCCCCTTTTCCTTCTTTGTATATAGTAAACCAGCCCGCCGTGGGGGTTCAACTGACCTGTCAGATCGATATCCTCCAAGGCCATTTCGTCAATTCGCCAACGACAGTTTCGCGTGTTTTGTCCTCCATTGCTTCGCATCGTATTCAAATTTCTCTCCATTTCTCATGATCCATTTTCTCAATTCTCTGACGGATTCCTTCTAATCTGACTTCTTTTCACTAAATAACTCTAGTTTCCTGGATTATGTTTTTAAAATTAATCAAATTTCCTGAATGATAACACAATTTAAGAGGGAAATAATACTTGATGCAAATTTTTCTGTTTTGAACCCAACACGTGAAACTTGATATTTTCAATCTAAAGGGTAAAAAAAGACAACTAGAGTATTTACGAAGAAAAACAAAAATCAGCTGTCTCACATTTCAACGCAAAAGTTAAAATGTTAAATTTTGAATGTTTAATTCATATAAAATTTGATTTTTTTTTTCAAAATGACTTTCTAGTATTGTTACGTGACGTTTTTGTTTTTGAGTATTCTTTTTCCAAATCTCTTTTTACTCTTTAAAAGCAACTAAGAAAGCAAAAATCATCTGACGTTACATGAAAACACTAATTTACGCGGAAAGGGTCATGGGCAATTAGGATTGGCTCACGGAAAGCTTCCTCGTTCGGGAGGACAGCGGACAGCGGACACAGCATAAGCACCTTTCCTCCCCCCACATTGGTTTGCTTATTTCCCATGACAACAACCCATTTTGATAGATTTCCCGTTCTTTCTCTTCGTTCTCTTATGACCTTTTCTTTCCCTTTTTTCTAACTTTTCATTCGTTCCATTACGGAACGATGCAGAGGCAGGATGAGTTTGAAAACACAAGTAATTGGTATTTCATTCATAAATTATAAATGGCACCGGGTGAGAAGGCATAAAGACCAAGAGGAAAAGAGAAAAAGAGTGACAACAATGGTCCTGGCCCTCGGAACATCATAAAGGGTTGCAAGTAATAACTCGAGTGTTATTGCTATTTCTGCTTCCGAACGGACCAAACCAATGCAGGACGGCATGTAGAACAAGTGCGAACATACCGCCGTTCTCTTCGTTTTCTCCGTCTCCGAACAATTTTCGCTTTTCTTTTCCCTCCTTCCGAGTTTCCTCTTTCTTGTCTCACTGTATTCTGCATAATGGCCACCTTTTCTGACTAATCGACCTAGTTACCTTCTGCTGAACGGACACTGTTTGGCACTTTCGCATTTACGTCTTCATTTGCATTCGTTCCTTTGTTCTTAGTCAGGATCAATTTATGTTCTTCGTAAACAGGAGGGTATTCGCTTGTTCAGCATTTCCTGGTTTTGTTTATTCTCACGGATATAGCATAGAATGGAAAAAGGAAGCGACACTCATCAGGATGGTTCTGTTTTTCTTGGTGTTTTCGCCTCCATTGAATCTCATTTCTTCCTAAATTTTTTCATTATCCATCATTTGACATCCGGAAGAAAGAAAACGGAAGTAGACGTGTTTCTCACTACTTTCTTGATTCAAACTGATCCGATTTGCCCGTAATAATTTGAGAAATTCTACTAAAATGAGACAAAAACGCTTCACTAGGCACTCACAGAATGAGTTTCCTTTTGAGCAATCTTTTTTTGCTCTCCATGTGTTTTATATTGGAACGTAGTTTCTATAAACGTCCCTGTTTTTTGACGATCAACTCAACTTTTTTTTTAAACGCTATACAGAGAAAAGACAAAAATCTAATCCAGCCTTGCGGAAATAATGAAAACAGACAACGATGTTATCGACCTTTTCTCACTTTTGCAAGTCGCAATATTTTTAAATTTATAATTTTTTCAAATCCTCATTCTCACTATTTTAAAATTTAATTTCAGAAAACATGTCGGAGCGGAAGACAACAAGTGCTCAGACAATCGTCATCATATCTTCCCTCATTCTGCTCATTGTAGCACTGGGTCTTCAAGCCGGTGGAGTAATGTCTCCAAGTTGGCAAGTCGTCGATATCCGCGAATTCCGCGCTACTCATCATGTTGGTTTCCAATTTCTAGTAAAATGTTCTGTTCAATGACTATCTTTTCAGCACGGATTATGGCTGGATTGCACCCGTCCTCAGCTGCATTTGGTTGCTAACACACGTAATAAAGACGACTTACCGCTGCATTGCACATACAAATTTGACATATCCGCCAGCCAAATTATCGACGAAAACATTGAAGACATTGATCAGAATAGCGCTGCCGGAGAAAGCGAACATCATCAATTCTTTGGTAAGCATTTGGAGTTATTTTGAATTACCGGGGAACAATATTTATATATAAACCAATTTTTGAAATCTTTAGCAAAAAATCCGACTCATTGTTTTCTTCAGGTTGGCACAAGTTCACTCTAGGTTTTATGCTTTGTGCTATTATTCTGGCCGCCCTGTCATTGCTGTGTGGTATCTGCGCTCCTTGCAGTTCTGGATTTGCAGTGCTCTATGCTATTTTGGTGGCATTCACAGGTTCATTTCTCATTTTTCCCAGTTTTCTCGAATTAAAACATTTTCAGCGTTTACTGCGACTTGCGGAGACGCGATTTTCTTTTTTGCCGCTCACAGAGTGGACAGTCGATTTGTGCAGGGACTCGTTGGAACCTATGAGGTATGCACCTTTCCGACATAGATTAGTCAGATATAAAGTTTCCAATTTGCAGCAAGTAATTGGAATGGCATTCTATATCCACGTGGCTGGAACCGCGATCTCTTGCCTTGCACTCATCATGGCTGCCATCTCGGCTTATTCCCTTCTCCAAAACCACAACTCTGAGCGACATCTTCCGATGCGAGAACTGGCTCCTCTTCACGAACCTCGGTTTGCTAGAGTCTGAATAGAATCTTATTAACTGCCATTTTCGTGATCTCCTTTCTGTTTTTGTTAGGTGGCACGCTACCATTTAAATAAAAAATTCCAAGTAATGCATTCTGTTCTTCTCTTTGTTTTGTTTTCACCTGAAAATGAATTCAATTTGAACATCAGTTGAAAAACGTAAATATTCTTATTATACGGTCCAAATTTGTGACACAAGGAGGAATAAAATGGAAGATAATGAAGTTTATAAAAGATAAACACTATCAAAAGTATCATCAGAAGGAATACCATAAGAAAAAAGGGGAGGAGGGGGAATTAGAAAAATGCAAGAAATTGGGAAGGGGAATGGTTAACAGACTTGAGTTTTCGCTCCGAGAGCACACAGTGACTATGTCGTATTCAGCAGCAATGGGTATACAATTTTAGAGTTTTTGGTTTGACGGCAGAAACTCCGTTTTATGGAAAATATTCTGGAAAAGTGTTGGGAAACGCAGCAATTTATGTATTTTTTGAATGCAGGTTCGTTGTTCTTTGGATAAAATGGTTGTGTGTTGTTTTGTTTGGGTCTTTTAGCGTTTCAGCTGTTTCACTTTCTGCGGGTCATCATCTCACAGAACTCTGAAAATGTTAGATTACATGAGCTTTCTGTTCAGTTGAACTCGCCTTGGAAGTTGATTTTTCCGTCATTGTTCTGGTCGACGTGCCTGTAGATTGCTTTGATGTCCTGGTCAGACAGCGAATGTCCCATTCTCTGGAAGGCCGTGCGAAGTTCGGATCTGAAATCATTCGATGGCTATTGCAATGTGGAGAAGTTCTAAATGACCTGGTGATGTAACCATCTCCATCCACGTCCAATTCTTCGAATACTGCCTTCAAGGACAGAGAAAGTGGATTAGCACGAGCAATTACAAGGAACTCTGCAAAGTGCACTTCTTGTTTCTTAATGTCTCTCAAATTCTATGTAATTCCTTTGCCCAGTCTTCAACCCCCGATTCACCGTCAATGTCGATGTTTCCGTCGCGGTCCTTATCAGCGGCCTGGAACATAGCATCCAGTTCGTCTTCAGTCGGAGACTGTCCCATTTTCTGCATCACATCGCGCAATTCTTCCTGAAAAAAAATTTGTCAGAAACTGTTGAATCCTTCAATTCGATTAATTCAACAAACCCTTTGGATGAATCCGTCCCCGTTGAGATCAAACTCTCTGAAGATGCACTTCAAGTCATCCTCCCGGATCTCACCAGCTTCCCCCTGCAAAATGAATATGTTATTTTTGGGTAAGTTTTCATATTCGCTATGTTTGCACAAAAGAATATCAAACAACGAGCCTTTGAGGTGTGTTTTGTCAATTCCTTTGGTTCCCACACTACAAGAAATAGCAGAATGGAACCGAGATGCCTGGCGGTTTGCGTAATTCAAATTTTGTAACATTTGGGTGGAACTCAAAGACGAACCTTTGGAAAAAATATGTCGAAGTGCAGCGGAAATTCTTTTTTGGTTTCTTGTTCTCAAGAATAAGATGACGTGCGCAAAAATATCATTTTTCAGCCTTCTCGCGTCTTCTGTTTTCGTTATTTTTCTCATTCCCAGTTTCTCTACTTTTTGAATGTGGTCTTTGAAGTTCCTACACTCAAAGGTTATGTCAATGAAACTTAACAAAAAGAAGCAGCTAAATAAAAAGACAACAACAAAGAAATATTAGATAATTGGAAAGAATTGTGGAATACTGTTCTTAGAACTAGATTTCAGGTTTATTGTCTTTTTTTTTCTCATTTTGCTATCATTTTTCTGCATTAAAAAAATCAGAAAGAAACATACAAATTAGAGAATCAAATTGATAAAAGTCAAGTTTGTTTATTATATAATTCACTATCTTTCGCAGAGATCAACAATTACAAAAATAACTGGAATGTTTGCTTTGCAATATATACAGTGCTTCATTTAACACATAACTGTGCATGAGTACTGTTTATTTATTTTTGGCAAAAAGTCTGAAATTGCTACTTGTTGTTTTTTTGTCAAATCTGTCAAACGGAGCTGTAAATTTTTTTTGAAACTACATGGATATTTTGGGAGAATGGTTAATACTACCCAATTTTGTCGTCAAAATCTTTTTTCCGTTTTTTTTTGGAAAAAAGTCTTTGGAGAGCTTCGTCAGCCAGTTGAATCATGTTATTATATGATTTCATGCGGAAAAGCACAACAAAATGCTGAATCATCCAACTTTGGCATGTTGTCGCAGTGGATGCATACACCGAAAAAATCAAATTGGAAAACTCGAACATTTTTCCAGCAGATTTTTTTTTGCATTTGCAGATCGTAACGGAAATTGAAACGTTTTGCATAGGTCTACGTTTTATGTTCTCTGTTCCGCAACGGAGCCGATTGTCAAAGAAGGAAAATGGCAGATATGTTTGTCTAACGATTATTTCTTCCCTTCCACTTCTTCTCCAAACTTTGGGTTGGAGAACATGGTGTCAACAGACTTAGAGGGCAATGGCCAAAAGAATGTAGAAGTTTTTTGGAAGTTGCAAGTACTCGTGCCACCAGGGAGTTTCAAAGATAAGAACAGCCTTTGGATGGTTTTAGTTTTGGTTTTGAACATGCAAAAGCTAAAAAGAAATAGCGGGTTTGTCTCTTTTGTTTCCCCATAGCGTCATGATAAGAGGCTTATTGGAGACAATGATCAGGAATCAGAAACACTCACTGCATTGCTTGAAATTTGACTTGAAAAGTGGGAGGAGGTGCACATACCTGATTGTTCTTTTTCTTTGAAGAGCAGCAGGCGCCCATGTTTGTTTGGCAGAATACAGGCGAGACAGACTCAGTTGATGGCCGGTCGCACCGTGTGTTGTATGAAAGTGTACGTGTTTGATTCGACGACGAGAATGCGGGCGGCGCGAAGAGAAACGAGAAACAAACGACGACACTACCAACAGGACCCCCCTTGTTAGTCACAAAAAAGAGGAGGAGGCGCACCGGGCAACCTTCACCCGATGCTGCTAGGACCGCGACCGAAATCGACACGCCCACACTTTTTTTGCATTCGAGATACGGTCCGTATTGTATTGTTGATAACAACACAACCATTCCATCTATCTTTGAGAAAGAAAAAGAGAAACACACAGTCTCATTGAGTTTTCATCATTTAAAAGGAAGAATAAGAGACTCTAAGCGCAATGATCAATTCGATGAAGAGAAAGAGAAGAAAGGAGAAAGAAATGAGAGATATTCGAATCATGCACATCACAATTACATGGCAACGTCAACCTGTTATTAGTGTGTGTTTTTCATCGAATCTTTTCAACAAGGAAGTTTTTCTCGTTGATAGAACGCAGTTAGACAGTTCCAGAATCAAGACACAACTATCATCAATGGCGGAAACGAATACGAGAATAGCACGCTACACTGATAAACGAAGTAGTGTTCGCGCAAAGATAACAGACTCGAAACTGTGCTCAGTGAAGCGGAAGGAACTAGAAAACAAGAATATAGTCAGGGACACTGTCAAAAAACATAATGTCGTTGAATGTGACGACACCGACAATCAGTCTTCTATTATTTGTTCTAATTGTTCAGTTTTTAACTCACTTTCATCGCAGAAAACAGTTTCTGAGGATCCGTCAGCTCAGTCGTGTCCGTCATTTGAAGAAGCGTTTTTTTTCAAAAAAAGGTGGCAGCCAAGTGAAAATTACGGTGTTTTGTAATAGAACGGGAGAATTAAATAGGGCCTCGACTGGAAATCACTTGTGATTTGGCCAACTTGTCTGTCTACCAAAACATGCAGTATTCTTGTTCATACTATGGAAAACAGATAAAATGAATGTGGCGGAAGTATTCGAATCAGTTATTTTGATTTTTAGTCTTAATCAAATTAAATTTACACTACATTTTCCTGTTTCAGATATAAAAAAATATACGTAAAAAGTAAAATTTCATTTTGGCAAAAACAACGGTTTTTTCTCTTTTTTGTGTTTAGTTTTGTACCATGTCACACTGTTCAGATTTGTTTTTCTTTGAACGTTTTCCTAGCTTCTGTTCTTCATTTTCCTTCCTCCCATCATCTTCGAATTCGAGAGGTGGCCCGAATAAGAATACAAAGTTCAGTGTCTTGCGCTAATTTGTTGATGATTTACGTGGCTGACGGACGATAAGAAGCAGCGATCGGTCTTTATTCCCTGTATTACTGTACCACTTTTTATCACGTATATTCTTTCGCAGGACTCTTAACTGTCGAAACCAATTAAAGTTGTACGCGAAAAGAGAGACAAACAGAAAGACCAACCGGTTCTTATGAAATTGTCTTTGGGAGAGGAGATCAATCGAAAAAAGGAATTTCACTCCACTCATTTTTTTCCGTCCGTCCCCCTGTCAACAGTAATTTTGTTGTTTCGTCACAGACACCAAAACATAGAAATCAGTCCGCGGATAAACATTCATTTACAATTGGATATTCGATGTTTACGGGATGAAACTTGAAAAAAAGAGAAGAAAAAAAGTATAAGGTAAGAGAACAGCAAACCGTCTTCAATATGATGAGGGCATTCCGTAGGTAAGCGATGGTTGCGGTGTTGGCCAATACGCACTTGCAACAGACTAAACAACTTGCCATAATTTGAAAACTCAATGGAATTAGTTACCGATGGTGACATTATTTGACCAGAAGAGGTAGCTGAGGCGGTAGAAAGGATTGAGGGATATGCAGCCATTGACGATGACAATCTACTAGTCACTCCCAGTGGAAGTACTTCTGAAAGTAAAAGTGATCAAATTTATTTCGCCCTTAAGGTGACCAACGCGTACGATTCGAATAAGGAGTGAGGGACTGAACAGCGGATTGGAGGTCTCCATTCGGATTTCCGCCACTTGTCAGTATCGCGTTTTGGCAAGCTTGAGCTAATCCTTGGAAATCAAACTTGTATGCATACCTTTTTCCTTGCACCTAAACACTTTTTCATTTCAAAATCCTTTCTATTCCACACCTTAGTCATGATGTTCTTGTCATAATAGTAGCGGAGTGCTCTGCTCAATTTGTCATAGTTCATGTTTGGCTTACTGCAATTTAATGAGATTATGTGTGCACTTAAGTGAGCCGACTGACCTTTTGCGTTCTCCCCATTTCCGGGCAACCTCGTCTGGGTCGACTAGTTTGAACTCTCCATTGCTACCTTCCCACGAAATGCAATGAACGTTGACAGCATCGGCAAGCAGTTCGAGTAGAAACTGCCAGAGTTGAATCTGGCCAGTTCCTGATGCTGAGAAAGCAATAGACATGGGCACTTTGGAAGCCGAGTTGCCAGTTGAAGGGATTCTTGAGAGAGCACTGGCATATTGCATGCATCCTGAAATGTTGATTTCTTTGAGACATAATTCAAATTGTTTATCTTTTAATACATTTTTGAGCTATTGAAAATCATTATTGTTTTCAAATTTTCTGAATGTGTTTTTAAAAAAATGCTGCTAAAAGTACCGTTCATCCTTGGCAATATTTGCCGCAGTGTTGCGTACGAAGCAATATCAGACATCAGACAACACACCGTTTATCAAAATGTCTTCTTTATCACATCCTAGTCTTCAATAACTTTACTCATCAATAACCTATCTGATTTTTCTATCACCTCAATGCAGACTTATCTTCAGCGAAAATGAAACAAACATTTCTTTTTCTCTTCATGTTTTGTGACGCAAATAAACATAACCGTGGTCTGTGGCCTCAATTCTTACATCTTTCTTTCATTCCATTCAAAAGTTGCCAAAACGTTTCTTTCTCAAATCACTCGTTTCTCCCATTTTGGCAGGAATTTCTATGGAACCTGTGTGCGCAGCAGGCAACAAGACTTGTCCAAGAGCATAACTGCTCCATTAGAGCATGCTTCAATAGTTGTCTCACACATCATTTAGCATTTCTCAAAGACATTCTACGTATGTCCTACCTACTTCAACGAACTTCGTAACCTCCTCTTGTGGTGATTTCAAAGAGAATTGCAATTATACAAGTTGTGAAACTGTCTCAGCGTGAACGGGAAAAATACTAAAGAAGCAAAAAGAGGAACAGAAGGAAAATCAAAAAGAGAAAGAAAAATGACTATGTAGGAAAGGAAGATGAAGATCATTTGCATGTGTTAATAGAAAACACTCTCTTGCGCGTCAACTGACCGTCGGTTATTCTGGCTGCATCTGGATTACTTGCCAAAGGAGTGTCCCATTGGGTCGAAGAAGCCGTTTGACATACATTGTTGTAGCTATCTAAATTATTTGAAAATTTTGGAAAAAAAAGTTTTTGTGGAAATTTTGTTGTCTATTGATTCTCCAAAGAATAACAGAATTAATTTTACCATTTTGTATGTTTTCAGGAATATCGTAAAATGTCCGATGAGAAGATGAGTAGCCGATATCTGACTCGGAGCGATACATTATGACACTAGTTATGCTTCAGAATGAACAATAAAAGGATAGAATACTATCACTGAACGGGGATCAGATTCACGCGGGGCTATGTACTTTTTTCATTATCACACCTATCCGCTACAAAATATGTCAATTTCCGGGCAAATATAGAGTCGCCATGGAGAATCGTTAAAAGACTGATACTGAAATTAAAAACACACACCAGCTGACTGAAAACTCTCTGTTTGTCCATTTGAAACGCTGAGATTAATCGTAATTCATGATATTTTTAAAGAATTTTTGTTGGAGCATGAAAAAAATGCGTGGGTTGATTGCCGCGATCATAAATAAAAACGAACCGTATTTTCAAACAAACATTTATTTTTGCTGGAGGATTAAACTGTGTCCGGCTTTTTTATGATTACGTACAGTTGGGAAACAAAGTTTTAAAAAAATTGAAAATTCCAAAATTCTTTTGTTCGCTGCTTTTTTAGCTTAAAATGAGAAGATAGGATGCTAGGAAAAAAGCAGAAAAGAGAATCGTTAGTGTTTCCGGAGATCGACTTTGTAGGAACTGAGGGTCTATAAGCCTGGCATGCGGCCAGGAAATAAGGTGCGGAAGCGCCTGTTTCCGTTCTTTTGTGCCCCATGTCCCACATGTCCAAAATGCATCGGCTAACAATAATCACATCCTGTCTGACGCCGTCCCTCTAGTAAGGACTTCTTCTAATTCTGTGAGGCATAAAACAACTTACTCAATGTTGCTGGATACATGCTCGTAGTGCAATGAAGAGGCTGTCGAACGTGCGCAACCAGAATCCAGATTTGGAGGGCGGGCTCCAGAGCTCGAGAAGCGGGTCCATTCAGCAGCGACTTAAGCGGTGGTTACTACGGTAGCTAAGGAGTTGTGAGTAGGCAAACGGCGGTTTGCCGGCCCACTTCCGTTCAAATTTCCGGTATGATAACTGAAGCATTGATAAACTAGGCACAAATCTAATGGAATTTCAATTAATAGAAGCTTATCGCATCACTTCGAAAATACCCCAAACGAATAACCTGGAACGTGCAGAGGCGGATACTGATTTCTGGGCAATGTTGTTGTCTTCTCCCATTTGATATCATCTGCTGCCATTTTCAGTTGATAAGAAAACAAATTACAACGTGAAACTAATAACACCTAGCTCCATTCCGAATTTACAGAAAGCACGTGATATTCATTGAAAAATGTTCTCTAAACATAAGAACTTTGAGGTGTACAGACATAAAATAAAACTGAAATGAAACAGGTGAAAGTACATGAAATTTGTGTACCGCAATTGGTGGAACCATGCATCATTCAACAACAAGTTGCAATATGGATCGTACGATTTCAGAACGTTTCGAAGCCGACACTATCACATTTTCGATCAGCGTCGGCCACCTCTTCTCGTATCGGACACTGCGAAAAGACCTGTCTATCCGTAATGACAGACACTTTTATTCTTGTCTCTCGAAAGAAATAATGAGTGCGAAACAAAACATTTTCAGTTCACCGCCTAAGTCATTTGTTTTCACTTTTCTCATTCACCTGATATGACAATCACGAGTTCCAAACGGAGACAAATGATTAATTTCAGTGTAACTGCTTCAATTGATTCTAGGTTTCTGATTTCCCTGCAAAGAAAAGGGCGTAGGCGTGTTTAACTGTTGTGAACAAGAATGGTTTTTTGTTTCTAGAATTTCTTGTTCCATTTTTCATATTTTTTTAGAATCTGTCAAATGCAAAATTCTGATGTTTATGTGCACGGAAAATAATAATTTTTTTGGCTACATTCTCTCCGATAAGAATAAATTCCCATAATCAGCAAAAAATTCCAATTGAAACAAAAATTGTTTATTATTAGCAAAATAAATTCAATAAATTCTTTGTTTTTTATATGATTAGTCTAAAAAAACCAAAATCTAAAAGTTTGTTTTTTAAATCATTGAATATTTTAAAGTAATTAAAACAAAAAGATTTGCCGCCAGCAGGGGTCGAACCTGCGACCTTGGGCTTATTAGACCCACGCTCTAACCGACTGAGCTATGGCGGCATATAAACCCTCTACTCGTATTGTACTTATGAAGACGGCACGCATCGCGTTAGAACGAGAGAGAAACGATGGAAGTGACTGCGGCCAACTGGTCGACTTTGCTTGTCGGGGGCGACGGGAGAGGCGAGAGAAATACGAGTGCCAACTGCAACAACACAAGAGCTCCAATGGAGAGCTCTTACTTCCAGTGCATTTTTTCATTTTCATTCAGTTTTGAGTTTAAGTTTTCCAATGAGCTTAAAGAGGAAAACAACAATTTTAGCTGTTACCTTCTTACCTTCTTCTTCTTATTATAAAACTGAAAATTTGCATTGATCATGAACGTTCAAAAAAAACGTTGTCACATGCTCATCAATCAGTTTTATGCAAAATTTTCTTGCTATTCATTTTGGCATTCAAAAACATGCTTTAAAAATATGTGATTTTCATATTTGAACCCATCTCTCTTCCTCGGACTTTTCCATGTTTTCAATTTGCTTTTTCCTTTCCTCCTCAAGGATTGCACTGCTTTCATACTCTATTCTATCCCTTTTTTTCATGCTCGAACGAAAAAAAATATCTATCTCAGCTCCACCAGTACCTGTTGTCAACTTTATCGAATACTACCTGATTTTTTTGCTTTCAATACTTTGTCAATGAGTTTTTTCAAAAGAATGTTGTAGGTTCCGCCAGTGTTCAGAAAAAGAGGCAGTGTGTGCCCTCTACTGAGAGCACACTCTCTGTTCTCCACTAAGCTTCTCATTTGTTTACCGGTCTGGTCTCACGTCTTTAGTTCGGTCAATGATAGCTCTTTTTATGTTTCACCGTACACTATTAAACTTATCCAATTTTGGATTTTTTGAAAATGGTCGTCAATTGAAAAACTTTTAACACCACACCTGAACCAACTCATTTTGCTACTATTATAAATCTTATCCTTTTTTGTTCTATTTTTCATGATTTTTCTCTCTTCTCCACGCATCTAGCACTACTTTGACACTAATGAGAAAAGGTTTCTTGTAAAAAAGCCTGTGATTACAAATTCCTTAGGGGTATAATATCATTTTTGCCCCCCATCTCATTCCATGTTAGCCCCCCGGCGACAAAGTAGGGAATCGCCCCCCACCCTTGAAAAAAAAGATAATTAAAT